>JAHLJT010008756.1:78024282-78192222 GCA_031308135.1 Acheta domesticus
CGCAAAGAAAAACTGATTTGCATTGAAGTTGAAAGCCCATCTTCCCATCGCTAATACAAAGGGGAGAGGCACTACTCGGAATGGTGGCTCATAATTACGAGTTGCCTTTGATTGGCCTGCATGATCAAACATGGCACAAAGTAATTCCCCCTTTTCCAGTTATTATCTTTTAAGGAAGTTATCTTTATTATCTTTATTGGAAGTTCATTTAAAGGGTTTACATTTTATCACAGCAAATATAATGTATGTTTAACTGGACTAGAATTTCTATATTCCAGAAATTACAGAAACTATATAATGTACCCTTGTACTGTACAATAACGACGAAGTACTTTTCTACTTCTCAGTATGTTTGATGATGTGTCAATTATCAAGTATTATCGGAAAACAAAAGTTCTGAAATGCGCTAGGGCAGCTCGACAATTTACTATTTCAAAACTAGAGGCGAAAATGAGGATGCTAAGGTCATTAGTCACGTAACTGTGGTGCATGTGTTTTACGGGAGGTCATCGGTATTCTTACCCAGCTGCATGATGAGATCCGGCGCCGACCTACCTACCTATTGGTTTGCGTTTTTTTCAAAAACGATGTATCTGCCACCAGCGAGGCACCGCCCCAGCTGGGACATCTCTTAGCTCCCGACCGGTCTCTCAGCGTGTGTGGCTTGTAATTGTAGCGTAGTGCATGTAAGTGTAAGTGTACGAAGGTAGGGGATAGGATAGGACAAGGAAAGCAAAGAAAATATCGCGTGTGGTTCATGGTCCATTTGTAAAGGTACTTCTCCGGCAATCGTCTGGTGTTGATCGCAGAAACTACGGAAAATTACCGATCAAAGCAGCCGACTCCTAGAATTCTCCTCTAGACAGCGACAGAACTCCACTTAGCTACCTAGCTATGGTCCGATTAAAATAATTTGGTGATTGACAGTTGTACTTCTGAAGCTGTAGCTTCGTACAATATGAGTGTATGATTTTGATTACTAAGTATTTATTTCAAGTGTTTACTTAGTATCCAGGTAACACATGCTCACTGGTACGCGAACTGTGAACGTCGCTCCCTTCCATTGCCAAATATCAATCACCAACTTATTTTAATCGGACCAAAGTGTCGAAAATC
The DNA here is from genome assembly GCA_031308135.1 of Acheta domesticus. NCBI lineage: Eukaryota > Metazoa > Arthropoda > Insecta > Orthoptera > Gryllidae > Acheta > Acheta domesticus. The sequence continues at coordinate 78,025,399 of JAHLJT010008756.1, forward strand.
CCGCCACCGTCGCGACTCGAACTCTAGGACCTCCCGGTCAGAGATATTACAGTAACGTCTATTAATGTGCTGAGCCACCTAATCCGGTGCGTATATGCGACGCTAGATAAATAGCTATTAGTCGAGTTACACCACTGCCCACAGGAGAAATATTGTGGCCGGCTGCGCTAGATGGTTTCCTGTAATTTCTCCGATACCAAACGGGCGAAGGCTGGAGCAGTGTCTTAACAAACAATCTATAGTTCACACGCGATATTTTCTTCATCCTTGTCCCATTCTCTCCCCTTAAACGCACACTTACACTTAAATGCAATGTAGACCATCAGTCGGGAGCTTAGAGCTTGTCACGCCTGGAGCGATACCTTGCTAGGAAAAACACCTGGAAAGGGAATTACCCTGCAAGCAGACATGTAAGTCAGTGCCAAATGTCATGTTCCAGCGAGGGAGAAATATCGCCAAATCCTGAGATAACAACACGCACTATACTTACGGCTCTCATGAACATGGTAGTTGACGCGCCCGGAATCCACATAATCAGAAGATGACAATATTGGGATTGAAATCAAAGAAGTGGTTACATGGGCAGATATGCCATAAGATGGTTTGAAGCAAGTGCTCTAAAACGCTGGGAGTAGTTGCAACGGGCAAGATAGAAGGAAGCAGCGCAGTTACCCCAAGGGAAGTTCTTCAGTGAGCAACAAAATGTGGTGTAGAGACGCATAAGAGACTAAGCGGCAGCAAGAGAGAATTTTAAATGTAAAGGAATCGACCAAGTCAAGAAATCACTTGCGCCCAGGGAAGTGCGACGACTTTGAGCCTGATGATGTGAAGAAAGAAAAAGTGAAACGTCGGGCACACGGACTCAAGCTTAATTTGTTTGAGCTCCAAAATACTATGCCGAGACCACACCAATCATTAGTAACAGATGTGCAGATGAGGTATGTGGTTTGAGTAATAACACGAAATATTGAAATTTGGGCTCCTTTAGACATTGCAAGACCTAATTGTGGAATTTTGGGGGATGCTATATAGCACGCGTTGTGTAGGGAAATATTAACTTTTTATATATCCGATAGAAATTCCCTGACAAAAGGGTGATCCTTACCAAATATATTCTCATTAACGTGCTATTCAATAATAATTAACACAAGAAATATTCTTTATAGTTAAAGATATCCGAATGTAGTTTCAAACATCATGATATACAATTTTTCGATGTGTTGTCATGGGCATGTTTACGCAACAAGAATGTGTGCAGTGAACAATCAAAGTTCCCTAAACTTCACCCGCAGGGCAAGTATTGGAAAATCATCAAGTACATTGTCGTTTTTCATCCCTGTGTCTACCAAATCTCCAAAACCCATTTTGAAATATTAAATCACACAAAAATATTTGAGATACTGGTAATTATTGTATCACACGTTAATGAGAGCACATCCGATAATGACTTACTGAACAGAAAATGACATCAGTGTCAATATGGTTTATATTTCTCTATACAATGCGCTATATCACATCTCGAAAGTCGACAAAACGGATATTCCATTCGTTAGTGAGGTGCCAAGAGGTAGAATATAGTGGCAGGGAGGGGAAAAGAAAGGAGCAAAAGGGTTCACGGAGTGCGAGAAAAACGAGTGCACAAAAAGAGCGTGGACGATGAGGGGAATGCTGGGTTGCCGGGTGGCTGCTAACCGCATCGTCGTTGCCACCCGCTGCCCTTCTCTCTCTCCCAGTTGTCGCCGAATGCCCTCCACCAACAAGCCCCCGTTTAACTTTCTCCCCGCCACGTCTGCCCCCGATCCACATGCCTCTTTCTGCCCCGTCCTCGCCCCCTTCGTCATGGTTCTTCCTCAGTCCCCGTCCACACGAAGCCCTCGATGATTGTGATTCCGAGCGCATCAAGGGCTAAGGTCATTACTACCGCAAGTGTAGTGCATGATTTTCCCTCTGGAGGTGGCTCTGATCTCCCGCTGAATGGTGAGATCCAGCGTCGACCTACCGGCGGTTACCGTGGTTTTCCCCAACTAGGTATCTCCCACCACCGGGGGCCGCCGCAGCCAGGACTAACTCTAAGCTCCCTACCGGTCTCCCGGCATGTGCGGTACTGTAATGCATGTAAATGTGTTAGGGTAGGACAAAGAAGAAGAAGGAAATATTGTGCGCGGTCAGTAGCCCGTTTGTTAGGGTACTGCTCCGGCATTCGCCTGGTGTTGATCGAAGAAACCATGGAAAACTACCGATCAGAGGTACTGTAGGACCTCCCGGTCAGAGGCATTGCACTGACTTCAATTGATGCTCTAAGCCACCTTTCCTGGTAGAAAAAGCTCCTGTTTAGCCGCCGCCCCGCTTCCACCGTTCTCACCTCACACCCATCGTCCTAAGGCTGTCCCCGCCTCTCCACCTCCCCCATAAGTCCCCTGTACGTCCTCCACTTAACCGCCGCCCCACCCAGTATCCGCCTCCCGCGCAGCCGTCGTCGCCCCGCCGCGCCGACCCCGCACTACCGGTGAGCCGGCCTCGCGCCTCACTCCTTCCCCGCTTCGCCACCCTCCTTCCGAGGCTACATTACCCTAACGCGCGCGTTATACCGGGCCGAGCGTTATTTCATTTGTCTCCGCGAGGGTCGCCGGCTTCCACGCCGCCTACAAATGGTGGCTTTTGCCTGGCGCCCCCCCCCCCCGCCGCCTCCTCGCTCCGCCACAGCCACCGCAGCCTCCCCGCTTCCCCCGCCGCCCGCGCCGCTGCCGCAGCGCCACTTGAGGAGTCGTAATGCGCGCGGCCGCCTTGCGACCGCTCTTCGCGACGGCAACCTCATTCTCCTTCCCCGCTTATGAGACAAGCTCTGGCCTCGGCCTTCACAGCCTTTCCCTCACATCGTTTTAGTTCATTTCTCTCATAATATTACTCCTATCGCACGTCCCTGCTCCACTAATTTAATTGGTTTTCTCTTAGGTATTTTAATAAAATACATCATCATTTCGAATTTATGACTTAAGACCGCAGATCCGATGATGTTGGCTACGCCATTTTAATCCTATGACGCAAGGATTCGGGAAACTACGTCAATCCTTATGCAGGGCCTCTGAGGCCCCGCACTGTATGCTGTCGAAAAATTGATATACATTTTTTATTCTTGGTAACTTCATTTCTCAATAATTTCAATGAAAGTCACTTCTTGAAGATCAACAAATGATTATTTAAATAACTATTAAGCTGCAAGTCTAATGGAAATGTTGGCAATAATGGCGCTTTTTATTGAAATAATTGGAATACCAACAGCACATTACCAATAACCCAATATTTTCTTTACTTTCTGCTAATACATTCTTTATAAAAGACTGTCTCTAACATTTGCTGCTATACCTCAAACGACTGGTTTTGATTGATGGGTGATGATGATGATGATGATGATGATGTTGATGATCACATTTGAATTATCGAGCAGTGATGCAATGAAACGTACAAAAAACAAGAGAATCTCAATAACTCTAGCGCAAATTCCAACGGTCATCCTGAATTTTTGCGGATCGACTGGATTTGAAGTCCTCTAGCCACAGGTGAAATGTGAATGATGTCCTGTACAGCACGTGTCATCACGTACATCACGTTTTTCGTACAGATTATTTCTGTTGTTTTTACTTCCTTAACCTGCTTTTTTATATTCATTCATGTGGTATATGCGATACGCATTGTCGCAAAAGTCACCATTGTTCTTATGATAGTATAATGCACTCTATTATTTTTTCACTTGGTGTCTATTAAGAGTGACTCATTTTCTCTCTTATATGGGTTGTCCTCAAAATGTCCATTCATACAATTTTTTTGTTTCTTTCACTATTATTACGTTATCTTCTTCTCTATTAAAGTCTTGGTCCAACATTGTGAAAAGCCGTCGGAAGATGAATAAAAGGTGATAATTGTGAGATCCGGAAACCATTATTTTTGGTTATACATAATTCGTTTCCATTTCGTTGTCTTGTCGTTCAGGTGTGACAATATTTTGTATTGATGGCGTCAGACTTAGGACAATGCAATAGACATGCCCGTCTTCCAATCTGGTCTTACCAATCCTTTTTCTTGTTCGTTTCACACTTTTTCGCGACCGACTAGCATTTGGAAAGGGCGTTCTACTATCTCACTAATAGTACACTCGTGGGAGTTTTCGCCTTTATTTTCGAATATATAGCACAGATTATGCATAACAATTTATATTTACATGTTTATTTTTTCTCTCACTTGTAAATATGTTGTTAACTTATGTTATAAAGATACAATAATTCTTATGCGTATTTTCTTGATTTTGTTTCTTGATCTCTTACTACACTTACAATCTGGTGATGTACATTATTCTGTTTACACGTATTTCTAGTTCAAAGAAATTTTGACCATTCTTTCGCTACTACATCTTCCCTTTCTCCCTTTTTTTATTGTTTTAGTACCAAGAAACCGAGTTTCGTCATAAATAAATGTTTGTAGAGAATTCCTGTCTCACTTGAAACTTACGCTCGCGAATTTCGTTTTTTTTGTCCATTACGCCATTCTCTTGTTCTTTCCTGGAATGTCAACAGAAGCCCTCAGTGTCACTCCAATTTGGCAGCGAGAGAACTTCCTCGCCAGCAACTTCTTGGAATTTCTGGGGAAGTGGAAGACTTACTGGAGCGAGCAAATTGAATAACTTTATTTAAACAACATCGATACAAATGCATTTCATCTGAAAGCTTAATATAATCAGGCTGTATACGTTTTTGTGTAACAAAGTCACCACGGAAAGTGAATAACGATTCCGCAAATAGAAGGAAACTAATTGATGCCACGCTGAGAGGTCAAGGAAGACAGAAAAGTGTTTAAAGACAAGCGACTTTGAAGCTTCTGCTTCAAAATATTCTTATTTTGAGCAAAAACTTCTAAGACGGAGTAATAAATACATGCTCATATTTGTGTACGACAGTGTTATTAATATATTCAGTGAATAAAATAAATGTAAAATTAATTTATTGAATGCTAAGAGAACTTGAATTTAAGTGCTGAATTTGTAAATGGATGCGCTTTTTCTTATGCATGAAAGATTAAAGTTCATCGTGTCCAAATAATGTCATGAAATTAATAGGAAGAATCTCGTGTCATTAGACAGACGTTTTCTGCAACTTACTATCACTTGCTTATCGACCCCATCGATAGGCAACTTCTGAACTGGCGATTCTAGTTCACTAGTGAACACATGAAACACTACAATATCTTGAAGTTAAGAAGTCAAATAACAACGATACGTTAAATATGACAAAAACGAGCAGCAGTTTTAACATATATTCTCGTATAAAGTGAAGATACATTTACTTAACAAATTCAATATTTTAGTCAGACATGACGCGTACATGATGTCAGCAGCAATTACTGTTCCAGGATCTTTGAATTCTGAGTACAGGAACAGACACGAAAACTATGTATATCTCTTTTTTAAATACAGAAAATCATAATTCCCATCAAGTCCCATTATCAAATACATTAAACAAAAATCATAAACTTTAAAACAAACTAGTGGTGCTACAGAATGGCACAGACTTTCCCGTATTAGTTTTCTATTTCCTTGGGTTTTCACTAGCTATTCGGAATTGCCACATACTCTTTCTTGCCAGCTACCACCTATCACCGCCAAAAGTATATTTTTTTGTCATTTTCTTAATTTTTCGGTTTCCTATTGGTAGAACGGAAACATTAATTCTAGAATATTAAAGAACACAAAAACCTAGTCATAAATGGCAATTTTCTTTTAAAAAGTATGTGCCGTTTAAGAGAAAATAGCGCTTTAGCGCTACTAAAAATGCGAAATTTGAAGCTCATTTTCACAGAAAAGTTTTGAGTTTTCAAAATACTTTATTTGAAGTTATTTGAAGCACTTACACTCACAAATATAATAATGTTTGGTAATGCCGCATATTAAAGATGTGAGAGATCTTTCCAAAAAATTACAATTATATAATTTTTGAAAAAACAAAAAATAACTCAAAATAAACTTTGTCACATTAAAGAGGGTAATTGGCACTATCCGTTACAAAAGTTTCAAGAAAAAAATTGCAGCCATATACGAGAAAATGGCGTTTGAGCATTTCTGAAAATGCCGAAATTGAGCCACTTTTCACAGAAAACGGTTGTGTTTTCGAGAAGCTTTACTTGACATTATTTAAAGCATATATACTCATAAATATAATAATGTAAAAAAATCGCCGATAATGTAAATATTAACGATGTGAGAGACAGGTAAAAAAATATACATTTTTGTAATTTTTCAAAAAACCCAACCGATAGACCAAATTGGCTTTTATGTCATTGATAGAGTACATTTACCACTATCCCTATCAAAAGTTTAAAGAAAAAATTTGGAGCCGTTTTTGAAAAAATCTTCTTTTTGTAATTTTTTAAAATTGCACATATTGCACGCAATATTCCACGAAAACTACCAAAATTTTGAGAAACATTTACAAGACCTTTATTAAAGAACTCAACATGCAGAACAAATTTTATTTGAAGAAAAAATCTCTATCTTCAATTTTGTAGTTGGAGAAAGACGCCGAAAAAAATTCAAACTTTCACAATTTTTGAAAATTCAGCGTTATCCGTGAAAATCGGACGTATGTCATGTCAATAAGTGTATTTTACTCTATTCATACAAGAAATTTAAAGAAAAAAATTGAAGCAGTTTTTGAGAAAATTTTGAAAATCTCCGGGGGGCTTCATATAAAGTATATATACCCCCAAAGTATATACACTTCATATATACCCCCAAATTTTGAAGAATTTTTTTTCAAAATCTCAAAGCTTCTACTAGAATCAGATCGACCGGGGAATATCCATTTTGGAAGAAATCTTACGTATGGTTTAGGCGCTAGCAGTGTTCACAGACGGACAGACGGACGGACGGACGGACAGACGGACGTTTTCCTTTCAATTGGGTTTTCGGTATCAAGGACCTAGAAAACAGGGTTTCTGGCTACACCACGTGTTAAGGGATATTTTTTTCTTAATTTAGCAACTGGTTTTATCCACTTATTCGTTTTCACGGCCCAGCAATGAATTATTTTCCGCCGAAAATTGGCCATTTTTTCGCGCAGCATTACGTAACTTTCCCTATACTACGTATATCACTCCGTGAATACGTACGTATACGGGAAAGTAAAAAGCAAAGGAGCATTACAAAACTATTAATAGCTTTTAGGCAACTACAAAAATCAATTCTTAATTTGTATATTGAACGTACTAAATATTCCAAAATACCTTGTTACGAACGAAGACACTTAACATTTATAAGGAAATTCTAAAATAGTTTTACCCTTTACCCTATTGAATCATATCTCTCTCTCACAGCACAAGTAGGACAGATAAAAACAAGACTTTTTTCGAAATGACATTTTGCTGGAAAAGAGAATTCTACTTCCCTTACGTTCATTTATACCGCAACTGTCTAAGTCGGGATCATAAATCTATCGAGACAAACCTCGCTCGCTCATATTCAGCCCCATCTCTTTCTAGATGCGTCAGGGCCTTCGAAATGAGCGTCATTAGTTACGCTGTGTCATACTTCGCCCCGGAAATCGATGTTCAGCGACCTCTCTTTCGTCGATCTACGCGTTAAAGCAGGTTGGATCAATGCGTTGATGTTGGAATCATCGCCTACAAAAATATTCTCAATGTTTGTGAATCCTGTGTGTTTGTGAATGCTTCGAAGTCGTGTTATAACTAGTGGCATGCTCCTGAACAAAATCTCACATAACAGACTTCGAAAATGTAACAGACATATTGCTCAAAAACAACAAGTAAGAAACTCTCGTTTAAAATATGCAATTAAGTCGATAATTTAACAAAAATATCTTCACAAATACTATGATAACAAGGTATATTTACACTACAACAGTTCTTTATGGCCGTATAGTTATGTTATAACTAACATACAATATCAAAAAAGTTGCTGCTCCATAATGCAACACGAATAGAAAATATTTAATGGCAGGATTCCTTGCAATCTTGCTGTCGCGTGTCGTTAGCTGTGTCGTGAGATCTGTTGAACTGAGTATGAGAATTCAGTCAGTGAACGCAGTATGAGAAGAGGTGAAATATCCTGTCCTTTGGCGCGACAGCCCGCTAAGGGTCTTGACCAACCAGCGGTGATGTAGCCTCTTGGCCATGGGATAAGGGGTTTGTGTGGTTAGTACGAAGACATCCCTTCATCGTATATACTGGTCTTCATAAACTAAGGGTGGGCTTTCTCATCGTCACACATCAATAGATACTGGGACATTTTTGAGAAGTACAGTTTTAATTTCCCTCGGCCGGGAATCGAAACCGGGGTTGCGTCTTGGAAAGAGAGCACACTAACCAACGACACACCCGAGAGGGACAGATGACTAACTCTCGGGCAGGCGGCTAACAATACAATACAGTAATTCCTCGACATCCGCAAATTTGCTATTCGCGAGATCCGAATATTCGCGATTAGAAAAATTCTACCGGTTTTAACATTCGCGATTTCAACATTCGCGAGTGCATCTTTTAGTCATACTACATATTTTTGAAAGCGAGCATTTCCTTTATCAGCGTCATCTTGTAAACGAACTCGGCAGAAAACTGGACCTTAAAGTATTGCGTTCAGTAAAAATGTTGAAGTTGGAGTCGTAATCACATTAACAGGATTGTAAAATTCCGCTGGATCAATTGGATGTAAGGGTTTTGGCCACATGAACAGAAAAGCCATTCAGAATCTACGCAACTCTTATTATAATGACCTCACTGAAGTTGACCTTCAGGAAATCATCAGCAAAGAAAACCTCAGCGAAAGTATTGATGAAGTAACTGAAGCGAAACTACGTCCTGGAGCAACTTCAATGTCAAATCTGTTAATTGAGTTCTAAAACTTCAACAAACTCTGGTGGAAAGGGCGTTGGAACGTGATCCGAACATATAAAAAATTCGAAATTTAAAAGAGAAATAGAAGCAGCAACTCTTCCACATTTGGAACAAGGAGGAGGGTGATGAAACAAAAATGTACCCCATCTTATATCTAATCACTTTCAACTTTCAAATATTGTTTTATTTCTTATCCTTGGGGTGTTAATTGTGAATTCTGTTTGTAGTAGCGCTTACTCAGTTCTAGTGTAATTGTCATATTTTTTCCTTTCCTTTTTAAACACCTTTTCTATATCCAGGAACCTAACCCACCTTCCTTCATCAAAAGATAGACTCAACATTCGTGGATTTGACATTCTCGATGCTTTTGGGGAACATAATTCTCGCGAATGTTGAGGGATTACTGTATTTACATTTTCAGTCGAAGTCGATTGATTCACAGTTTGTGGATTTTTTTCCCAAGATCCTGGCTGTCAAATGAAACCATATACACTCTCACATGGACGGATGGTTCATAGTTTTCTTTCAATTTCTGCACGCCTTGGAAATTTTTAATATAGCTGATGACGTCAACATGTTAGAGTTAAGAATATTACCATATTACCATAATAATGGTGAAGCAGCCAATAAATGCAAGTTTCTGATGAATTTTGGTGGAATCAGTAACAAGATTTCCTTTTTGTTTAGGATGAATATTTAAGCAGAGATTCCAAATTCACTATTAAAAGAATAATGAATTTTCAAACAAAAAAAGCCTACAAAACATATGTGTCAACCAAAACGCCGCCACTAAAGCTTCGAAAATGACGCGGAGGAGATAGCAACGACAGTTACCACTAAGGTAGAGGACAGAGATAACTACCAGGCGCATCATAATTATTAGGTGAGGTAATACGTTTTGTTGCGTCATTTGATTAAAAGATTTACATAATTGCGTGAATTTGTTGTCCAAGTTGTTTTTTTACAATCTCTCTTCTGCGACAATAACTTTGTTAGAGCTCTAGAACAGTGGTGGAAGAATGGAGTGTGTTGGTGGAAAGGACATAAAGTGAAGGACGGTGCTAAAATGGTGTTCGATAGCAATGATTTAGAATAACTTCAAGTGTCATTTGTTGGAGGGAAATCTATTGTATTTCCTTTCTATGTACCTATTCCAAACCATCTGGAAAACATAAAATGTATTAGGAACTTGGAATACATAAACAGTAACAGTGAATTATTTTTGGCGTATATAAACGACGAAAAACGCAAATTTGTGAATTAATGAAAATGTAAATCGAAAAACTCCGGTATGGTGACTTGATACAGTTCTGTGTTTTCTGAGATACAAGTCCAAAACCTCTCGCGCGTGTGCGCGAATTTCGTCGTGAATTTATCTGCTAGCTTCTTAGTGTGAAAATAAGCACAGCTTTTTCATAGCAGGCTCTGTGGAAACGAAACAAAACACTTCCTAAGGATATCCGAATGAGGACAAATCATTAAAGAAATTACATGTTGATACATTCCAGAGGAATATGTAGACAGTGATTCTTTATCTTCAAGTGATTCACCATAAATATTTTTCATCTCCTCGCAATGGAGTAGAGAGAAAGTTATGTAATGCTGCGCGAAAAGACGGCGACTTTTCGGCAGAAAAATTCTTAATACTTACAGGGCCCTGATAACAAAAAAGCAGAAAAATTAAGTTGCTTAATTTTGAAAAAAATTCTTTATCACTTGGTGTGGTCAGAATCCATGGTTTGTTGGTCCTTGATACCGAAAAATTGAATGACGGCAAAACATCTGTCCGTCTGCGTATCTGTAAACAACGCTAGCAACTAAACCGTTCGGTCAATTTTCTCCAAAATTGATATTTCCAAATCGATCAGGCTGATATCGTGGCCTCTTGAAGTGGAAATCGATATTTTAAATTTAGGATTTACTTTACATGAAGCCCCGGGATATTTTCCAAATTTTCAATAAAATGAATCCATTGATTTTTATTAAATTTTGTTGTTGGATAGTGTGAAGAACGTTTAAGAGAATGGTACAGATTTCATGTTCGTTGAAAACCCTGATTTTTCAAACAAGTCTAACATTTTTTCGTAATCTTCCTACAATTAAATAAAGATCAATATTTTCCCCTCAATCAAATCTGTTCCTTAGAAATAGATTTTGAAATAAGGTAGTGTATAATTTTTCAAAAATTGTAATACTTTTCGCGTAATTTTGCGTAAAAATACGGAGAAGAAAGTACGTGCATTTTAGCACTACTAGTTTCTTTTAAATGAACCGTCAACATCTCTAAGAGGAATTTAAAAATATTACAATCAGAAACAATGCTGGGACATCACTGTTTTTATTACGCGAGGTGAACTAATATGAACTTACTTCTTCAATTTATAAATCATTGCCACAATTATTGGCGAAGTGTCTCTTGGGGATATGAACCTAATGCCTTTTACCCTACCTCACTGCCACTGCCTTCCATGCTCGGCGTGGGTTTTTCTTCTGGTACTTCTAGAAACCTTACTACGACACGCTCTTGTCGTACCAAAGAGTGTTAAGTGCAAGAACCACAACTCCTAAGTTTTTGTTGCTGATGGGAAGTAGCGGAGTAAACCCGGATTAATGCAAAGCTTGCAATCGATTACCGAGAAAGTTCTACATGGAACTAAAGCTTCAACAACATGCTGAAAGCTGTTTCATACACTTTTTGAAATACCTCCATTCCCTCTAGAAATTACGAGATCACTTCTTTGACTCAAGGAAATTAAGGTTTTGATATGAGAAAAGAAGCATTATGAATTTCTCTGATGACATGACTAATTTGTGATATGAAATTAGAAATGGAAATTTAGTCAAGCTGGTTTCTAAAAATGGATGCTTATCTGGGTCAACATTGCATATTATAACAGCAGCTTTTGATGACTTTCCCATCACTATCAGTTTTCTGCTTTTTAAAATCTTGACATACGACTAGTCTTTTTCTTTTTAAAATCTTGACTACTTTTTATACGAGTATACTGATACAAAACTAGAAAAAGGAACAATCATATATTTTCTCTTATATTAGTCAGAAGTACAATAGTTAAAGACTACATCACGATTGAATGAAATCTAGAAAGGCAGTACGTCCCTTGGCGCTTCTTATGAACCTCCTGACGTAAGGCGCAGTATTGACTACATTACTCTTCACGCTGAATTTTTCTTGCAACAGCCATTTCCTAACTCGCTCGAGCTGGCGAAAAACCTCTGACGGCTCCACTTGATCTCCCCTTCTACCGACACCAACGCCTCCGCGACAACACATGCATTTTGCTACCGACCTTGTCACACGGTTACTAGTTCGTTTCCGCCATTAACCCATCTTACTCCGCCTTCTCCGCCATTCTCACCAGCAGCTTGTCTTCTGCTCCCACTGCCCTTCCGTCGCATCAGTGACAGAATCCTACACTACAGCCGCGTTGCCGCCTGTCACTGTCTGTCGTCGCCTCTGTCGCCACTCCAGTCGCCGTCCCCAGTCACCGTTCCCAATCACCGCCCCCAGTCACCGCCCCCAGTCACCGCCCCCAGTCACCGCCCCCAGTCACCGCCCCCAGTCACCGCCCCCAGTCACCGCCCCCAGTCACCGCCCCAATCATCGCTCCAGTCATCGCCTCTGTCACTGCCCGTCTCTGCCTGTCTCTACCTCTGCTGCCACCTCTGAAGCCGTCTCTGTCACCGTCCCAGTCACCGCCTCAGACACACTTCCATTCACCGCCTTTTTCCTGCCTTTGTCACTGCCTCTGTTACTGTCACTGACACTGTCACAGTCTCTATCACAGCCTCATTCACTGCCTTTTCACCGTCTGTGACATTCTCTGCCCTGCATCTTCCACCATGTCGTTCAACCCTCCACAACCACCTCTGTCAACAACTCCTCCTCTCACGCGTGCCTTCCCCGCTCCTGTCGTGTACGTCCATACCTCCATTCCATCCCTACCTTTCCCTCCGCCGTGCTTTGTAGCTCGTTCATCACCTCCTCCCGGGCGGACCACGTTCAGGCAGCTGCAATAGGGCCCCTGCAGGCAGTACGTGCGCGCGGAGACGGCGGAGATGTATAGACAGCGAGGGCTGCGGTGCCCGAAAAGACGACGGGAGGATGGCATGAATAGAACTCCAAGTCGGGGCGGAGGTGAGGTAATTACCGGAGGTACAGGATGTGGCCGTGGCGCACTGCCAAGTTGCACGATGGCAACAGCGCTGTTGGAGAGTTGCTCAAAGACGATGGAAAGTACTTTTGGAATAATTAAATTTGGCCGAAAGAACTTTATGAATAATTGTGTACTATTGCAAATAAAATTGTGTTTATTATGATTTATTTCGTTCATATAAGAAAAATCGACAAGGTGACTTCTCAAGTTTCGCCAAGTTTTGATTTCGAAAGATTTCAATATAAATTTCACAAATAAAGTATACTTTACATTATGAATCACTACAATGCAGTTATTGTGAAGTTAATTTAGAACAAACGTATGAATAAAAATTGGGTTAGAAAACCGCGGGTATTGACTGCACTGCAGGAAGACTCACTAGCAGACATCCATTCTAATTTGTGGGTATCGTTGAGGGGCAGGAAGACCACGAACCAAGACTGGAAATTTTATGACCACATAAAAAAGATTTATAGACTGGCCAACTGATGTAGGTTTACAATACGCGCAATACTTTGTGCAACTGTTCTCATCACTTGCAATTCTAGATCATTGGCTTTTCGACGTTAATTTGATTGTTAAGAAAAAAATTACAATTGAAATTATTAGGGGCAAATGGCAGAGTATATTCTATATACGTATCCATGACATTCACTCCAGTACATTCACAACATCTAATTCACTATTTAGAGACTGGCTACACTGAGGATTTGAAGCATTCTAAAGCTCTGCATATTTTGTACAACGTGTCAATCTGGTGTTCTAAAACGGAGGCACCACAATAAACGTTTAATTTCCAGCAACAACTAATGAATTAGAAGACGCTTCTTAAGGAAAAATTCACTTCCTGTTTTCTTTCACAACGGAAAGCCATTACCGAAATCCTCCCTAAAAGGCGTTCTCGTTGCCAATACCGCCACCCATTCAGTGCTCGACGTTACAGAAATACCTGTCGTGCGGTAGAGGTGGAGTGGGCAGACGCCACGCGTAACTAGTCACCCAACAGTGCGTGCCCGAGGGGAGAGGGCGCGGGCGGCACCAAACGCGGACAAAGGCGCTCGTACCTGCTAGCGGGGGCCGCCCGAGCGAGAGGGACGTCGCGGGATCATTCTGGCCCATTTGACCTCCAACGGCGCTTCCGGTCGGCGCGTCGCCGCTATGCCTTTGCGACGCTCTCGTCCCGTCGGGCCTGCCCGGCCCGCGCTCCGCGACCTCTCCGCCCTGCCCTTCACGCGCACTCCGACACGCGCTTCATGCTCGCTCCACCTTGCTCTTCGCGCTTGCTTCACCTCACCTTTCACGCACGACCTAGCCCCCACTTCATGCCCACTCTGCCTCGCCCCACCCTTCTCACTCGCTCCGCGTTGCCTTTCACACACGCTCCGCCCTGCCCTTCACACACGCTCCGCCCTGCCCTTCACACACGCTCCGCCCTGCCCTTCACACACGCTCCGCTCCATCCCCTTCACTCATGCTCCGTCCCGTCCTTCATTCACGCTCCGTCCCGCCCTTCTCTCACGCTCTGTCCCGCCCTTCTCTCACGCTCCGCCCCACCTCACCCTCCGTGCCACACTCCACGCTCCAAGACCTCTTCCGGGCTCTTCCCGCACATTCCTTCCCTCGCTTCAGGTCCGTTTCACCTCGCCCTTCACGTACGCTCCGCCCCGCGCTTTATGACTGCTCCGCCTCGCCCTTCACACGCGCTACACTTAGCCGTTCACACACGCTCAGCCACGCCTTCCACGCAGTTGCGGAGCGCGGGGCGGAGCATGTGTGAAGGACAAGGTGGAGCGTGTGCAAAGAGCAGGGCGGAGCGTGTGTGAAGCGCAGGGCGGAGCTTCGTCATTTTATTCATGTCCTCTCTCGTCTGCTCTTCACTAAAGCTCTTCACTTCACGCACGCTCTGCTAGTTTTTCGCACATTGCACACTAGCAATGTAGTTCTATTGTATTTTTCCTGTTCTGAGTTCCTGGGTATCTATGAAAACCATACGCACCTCTCATGGCCCCGCATGGTGTTCTTGCAATTTCTACGTGCATTAGAAATAAGTAATCCTAACCCAGAATGAGGCCTCCCTTGTAAGCATAAACGAGCTCCATCTATGCTCGCACTATCCATGAATGCTCGCACTATTCATTTTACTGTTTATTTCCTCCGTACGTGTTACTCGTGAATTCCCTTTTAAAAAACGTTTCCTTTTTCTTCCACTAATTTTACATATTTTAAGACTAAATTTTACTAACTAACTATATTTTAAGAATAAATACAAATGTGGATAGACCTTTTTCACATTGAATTTTTTCCAATTTTACTTATACGCCACACTTCCACTCATCTTTCCACGACCCTTCTTTGGATGGTATATACTAGTACTCACACGTTTTCTCTTATACTACGTTATGTTTCTAATTTCAAGTAATTTTCTCTGTGGTTATCGTTCATATATTTCCCCATCCTCAACTACAACTTACATCTGCAATTCTGCCCTTACATCCACCTCCTCCTTTCCACATATCTCTCCGAGGTCTTCTCTGCTCCCGTTTAATTTCCCGTTCTACTCAGCACCTCTATGGCGGTTCTCGGGCACGCGGAATGGTCACCCGCATTTCTCACAGCACGCGCATAAGCTGTTTCCCAAAGCCCTAATTTTCCTATTTAAGACCGTTTCCGTTTTGATGCGCCTGATTTACTTTTATAAAATTGCAGTAATGTTTATGCTAATCGTACAGTACATTTCCTTACCCTCGAATACTCCCGGAGCCTACAGGTGTAGACCAGCCATTATATTTTTGTTGGCGCACAAACTCTAATGTATTTAGAAAGATTTGAGTGCCTGTAGCATCTGATAACACCTTACTCCTACCATACAGTCTGCTTTAGAGGATTTCATAGCAAGAACGTTGTTGTCAGTTTCAAAGTCCGTTGGCCACTATTATAGCCCGCATGAACTCTACTGTTGTGTGAGATAGAAACCTAGATTGCCATGGACGAAATCCAAAGAATGTGTACTATTCTATGAATCATATACTATTATCATAAAATATAGTTGTTATGTCCATAAATGAAAGTCGCACGCTAACTCAACAACAATTTATTAATTCCTTAATTACAACAGTTGCCAGCCATATAGCCAGTCTTGGGCAATCTCCAATGCCCTATTGATTCCTTAATTATAATAGTTGCCAGCCATATTGTCAGTCCCTGGCAATCTCCAATTCCCGGCTTCCCCACACGTCCGGCTCCGGGACGTTTCCCGCTGACTGCTAGCTGAGATCGTCGCCCCACGACGATATACTCCTGGCTGCTGGTTCTCTGGACTGGACTGCCCCCGGGGTGCCGGCCGGCTCCCTTTAAAGGGCTGATGCTAGGCAGTGACTCGCTCTCACGGCTCGAGCCTGCTGGGCCGTGTCCACAGCTGCCGCTGCCGATCCCCGCCAGAGCGTGCTGACTTGCTGCTCGCGCGCCAAATCCGAAAATTATGCGCGACGTGATAAGCGCGACATAACAATAGTGATATACTATTGTCATGACTGCTGAATGACCTTGTTATATTTCATATATTAATGTATCGATTATCCCCATTTTTTATCTGGGAGACAACACTGAAAGATTTAAATGCAATACAGTGGCTTCTACTTCATATTCAAATAAACATTTTGAAACAACAAAATATTATTTCATAAATTTCTTAAGAACCTCATAATGGATAAAAATGTTATTTTAATTTAGGATACATATGTATCCAGCGTGATCACTTCTGTTGCAAAGTAGGATGCGGATACTGCAAGGTTAATGATTTTTCTAACGACATATTTTCATGTAATATAGTTGATGCGTGTGGTATATATCTGCTTTTATTTATGAATGTTTCTGTCGTTCATCTTTCTAATTCTCTACTTCTACTAATAGAGACTCATTTCCACTCTTCGTATACAAATAGAGGTTTATTGAATTTTACTCTGCCATGCATTTTACTACAAAGTTTTTACTACAAACAGTTTTTACTAAAAATTATATTTACTCCAAAATAAGTAGATGGGGAAGGGAAAGAAGTAGTAATAACTAAGTAAAATGGAAGTTTATGAGCACATTGTTTATTTTTCTTGAAAGTTCTTTTCAATATTCTTGGAAGTTGTTTGTAATGTTCACAAATTACATTGATGCTTTTCCTGAGTCTCGTCGCTTTATATTAGTGAGATACAAGTGTGAAGGTTTGTGTAACTAATTTGAGATCTGGTTAAAATTAATATCAAAATATTTATGCGTGCCGATACGTCGCACTCATTATCTCGCTTTCAACTCCACGTTGCATCTGTGTTTCCGCCCTAACATCCATCTCCCCGTTCGCACGTATCTTGCGAGGCCTGCCATGCCGCCGCCTCATTTCCCGGGCTACACACCGTCCTTCTGAGGGCTCGCTCGCCAGCCGAGAAGGGCAGAGCAAATTCCTGGTGCAAGTATGCGCACGCGCTTCTAGTGGAAAGTTCATGGAACCGCTTTCGCTCGGGGAAGGGCACCGGCTGGTATTGTCTTCCTTGCAATGCTTTCACCCCGCTACAACCCACCGCGAGAGGCTATTGTGTCTTGTTTCGTATCCGTTTGTGCGTGTAGATTGGCAGCAATGTAGGAGTAAATAGTTTATCAAGCTTCAGAACCTGTTGGATATTAAGTTGTTCGGTTTAGACCGCACGTATCTAACATGATTGTGATGAAATGAAAACATTTGCGAACTGTTGGCTTTCTGGTTCACAAAACGTACGTACCAGAAATCATCTCTGCTGTCTTCGTAAATGACTATGATTTATAGTTTAAATGTCATGACATTAAGATATCTTCTAATGTTCAATAATATAAGAAATTTAGATGCTGGAGAATTGAAAAAAAAATTCTATGTGCCCTAAATTTGTTATGAAAGAAATATTCTAATGTGTTATTTAATTTTACAATGTTCTTGTAAAAATTCCAATATACTACATTTTCATTAAATTTGAGTTTTCACTCTGGCAAAAAAGAAACTGCAGTTACTAGAAGATTTTAGTTTAAAAGAACTGCTGTTCTAATAACATTTATTACGTCTCTGATCTCAGTTTTGTAAGGTTTGACTTGAGACGATCAAAGTTGATAACGAACTAATCAATACTGAGATTGAAAAACAAAACACTTTTCTAACTTCTAATGTTGAAGGACCAATAATTTCTGTTGAAACCCTTATTTGCCTGGTGTGCCCGTATACAAATCACATACAAAATTGAGATCAGATGTCGAAGAAAAAATAATTAGTTTTGTGTTCCCCTAACTTTTTCCATCTGTAATAAAAACTTTTAACCTAATGCACACGCATATCATTCAAAATTAATACTCTTGGTTGTGTTTTATGTTACATACACATTGGAATATGAATAGTCATTAGCAATTTATAAGAGCATACTGAGAAAGACCAGTCTTTGAGAAAAACATCTACTTCATTGGTGAGAACTATGTATTCATGCAATAAAATAGTTGCTGTATATTACAAAACAATATGTATTTACAATAAATGAATAATAGCAGTGAATTATATCAATTCCAAAACGAGGCAAAATAAATAGTATTTTCAATGAAAGGCGTAACAGTACACATTTTTGGTAGAATAATTAAATTACTGATGTGTATTTTTCACATTTAATGTTTAAGGTATATATAATTAAACCCTTATTATTCAAATAAAACCTTGAAAATGTCACATATAATATCACAAAGAGCTATCATATCCTCAAAATATTCTGACTGTTACAGGGTTACACGCAAATTTTAAATATGCAATTTCAATGAAACGTGAGTAAAAGCAGCTCCAATAATGTTTCCCGGCATAATCGACTGTTGAAGACGTGCTCATTTAGCACAGAAGCGTAGTGTGAACCACACATCCGACTTGTTCTGAAGTACTGCGAGTGCATCCACGCGGATTTTACTGCTCCAGTTTCTCCGTGTCTGGCGCGAGCACAGGGGGAGCGGCGGAGACAAAGTCCCTAAATCGCCGGCAATTTACCCGGCTAACGAGAGCCACTGGAGCAGATTGCGAGGCGAACGTCTGTGCTTGTTGACTCAGCGGAAATCTGAGTACACGGTCGCGGAGGCGTCCGTTAGAGCCTGCCTGACAGCGGTGCGGCTACGGAAAATGGCGAGACCCCTTTGACACACTGCAGAATTGAGATCCCGCACGAAGTACGCTACGTGTCACGTACGAAATAACACAGAGTGCGGGTGAATTCAACTTTTGTGAAGCTCTTCAAGCAGTTTTTTTCCATAGCGGGGTGTATGTTGAAAAGAAATGAAACTCGCTGAGGGTTTTTTTCTTCGTAGTGAAGCTACAGATATTTTATCTCCTTGTAAAACATTGTGAACGGCAACATCAAACATCCATCTTGCGATGACACTGCCCTTTGTGTCTTCTGACTTCCAAATACACGTTTTCTCTTAGCGTTATTTTTCCATAGAAGCTTTATTTTTATCAAAGCAAAAATCAAATATTACTCCAAACTTTGATAAGAGATTGTCAGCATTTAATAATGATTACTTGTTTGTTAAACCAACGATGGTGTGGAGAATTTGTCCTGTTCCTGCGGCTTACGAAGTCTCAATAAAAATCTTACTATTATGTGCTAATAATAAGCCTAATTCTGTATGTAAAGTTATTTGTTTTTGCCTTTAGAACAATTCATTGGTTTCATACATACAAATTATTCCATTATTGACAGATAAACAATATTCATTTCTCTAGACTCGTGTCGGGTAATGCAATTCATGGCATTAGAGCTGGGCATTATAATGTAATACTCAATTGTTGCAGTTAAAGGGGGCTCAAGAGATTGCTTCATCATCGACGTAATGATCATAATAAAGAAGGAATAATATCTATCAATATTTTTCACAAGACATGAATTACGTATTGCATAGTAATCTTAATACGTTACAATATGTGAATTGCAAAGTATTAAGTACGTAAGTATATTAAGGAAATGTAGTAATCGGTAATTTATTTCTTTAACGATTAAGTTGAGTTTTGATTCAGATGCTTACATTTTTCTTGCTAAATATTTATAGACATTTTATAAATGACTTAATTTTTACACGGCGACAATAGACAACTTTTGAAGATTGCAAATGGTAGGATTGTCAAATTATAATGCATAAAAATGACTGGAAGAGCTAGTTTTGACTATTTATTATTCTATTTTAAGATGTATAAAGAGTATTGTTTATAATTTGGAATGTTCCTACAATCATTTTTGAAGAAATACAACAGTATGCTAATCCTCAACAATATCAAACTAAGGCTACTAATTCTATTGCAATTTTATTCCTATTGCAGCTGTTAGTTCGTATTATTTTTCTGGATAATTATGCATGCATTGTGATTTCGTTACGAACATTCGCGACATACTGTGGTAAGCCAGAAAAAAAGGCATCATAAACGACCCTATAAATACCACGTAAATTAATGCAAATAGAATACTTAGAGTCAAAGAATACACGTCGTCAGGGCGACCTATAAACAAGAAATTATATTCCATCTCGCGCATATGATGCTCTTCATTGTGGAAAGGAGAAGCAGGGCCGAGGCGTAATACATACAGAATGTTTGGAGGAAGAGGAGGAGGACTCGGAGGAGAATAATTAGTATATTTATCATTATATATAAAAGTGGCGTATTTCGCATTTGTTTCACAATGCCGGTATCTGTCATCTGAAGAGGTATAATGCAAAGAAGCTACAATGCAAAGGGAAAAAATAAGTATGAAGTCCGCACAGTCACACGCCATTTTTTGTCCAATAAGGCCATTTTCTCATCATCTGAAACACATCTCGCCGAGACCTCTGTAGCAGTGGCCCGAGCGACAACTGCAAGGAAACGGTCGGGGCTACAGGCTGTCGGGCCGGCGAAGCAGCCGAGGCGAAAGACGTGAGCGCGCTCACAAGACACGCGCGCCAACGACAGAGGCGCCAACGCAAGACAAGTCTCTTTTATCGCCGGCGTCGCCTCATAATTGGACGCTTACGCCGAGTGCGAGGGGCTTTTGAGAGGGCACGTCGCGAGAGTGAGGTGCTGCGGGACGGGACGGGACGGGACGGGACGGGCGGCCGGGACGAGCAGAACGAAAGAGGCGGGGCACGTTGAAATGAGGTAGGCGGAGATGGACGGGAAGGGGTGAGCGTAGTGGCGGGGGATGGGAGAGAGCGAGAGGAGGCGGGAGGTCGCGGGAAGGGGACGGGAGGTGGCGGGAGAAGGCGAGGGAGGGTGGGAGACGGTGGGAGAGGGTAGGAGAGGGTTGGAGAGGGTGAGAAAGGGTTGGAGAAGGTGGGAGAGGGTTGGTGAGGGTGGGAGAGGGCGAGAGAGGCCGGGAGAGGTCGGGAGAGGGCCGGAGGTGGACGGAGAGAGCGGGAAAGAGCGGAAGGAGCAGGACGGGGCGGGATGGGGCGGGATGGGGCGGGATGGGGCGGGATGAGGCAGGATGGGACCGGTCGTGGTGGTACGGGCCGAGGGGGAAGGGGTGGGACGGGACGGGACGGGGAGGGTCAGAGCGGGACAGGGTGGGACAGGGCGTGACAGGGCGTGACAGGGCGGGACAGGATTAGGAGACGGGTTTGGGCGGCCAGTATGGATAGGTGGGTCAGTTGTAGTAAACTATACGCGGTGGGGTGGAAGGGTTTTGGGCAACACTGGGCAAAGAAAATAGAGATGAAAGGCAAGGAAAGGTACTTCAATGTCGTGTCGAAGGAAAGGAGCTTTTCAAGTGAAGTTCTAAGAGCAGAATTTTGGTTCGAGAGTTAAATTCAGAACTGCGAGAAACTATTATGCTAAGGAGATACGAAACAAGTTTGCTAATTTGAGTGAAAGGCTATGAGTTACCCAATGTATTAAATACATTTATGCGTTTAATGACTGTTTATTACGGTGTGTAAAAGGATTATGCAACTTATATTGCCTGTATAAGAAATATCGTATGGTTAGCAGAAATTAACTGGCTTGCAATAGTATAAGAGATTCCGCTCAAGTTTTTCATATTATAAGAGGTTGTTTTGAATTACGTTACGTTTTAAATTCAGAAAAGTCTAGTCTAATTAATTTAACTTTATTTTATTATCCGAAACATATAAGACAAATAGAAGGAAACACTGTAGTAAGTGATATCAAATAATTAATGTCATATACATTTTATTGTATTTAAAATATTATTACATATCTAATTAAATTTTCTTATAATATTAACAATGTAAAGTGTTGTACATAGGATATACACGCCATGGAATAAAGCTGCATATATTAAAGGAAGCGAGATGTATCCAGTAGCGTAAATACAGTACCACAAAGCAAACAGTTTAAATCTTCCATCCGACAACAAACAAAGAAGAAGAGGAAGAGCATGATCCGTCCTATAATCGATAAACCGAATAAATATTCACAACGGATCGAATGCGCGTCAGAATATGAAATCTTGGACTGATAAACCAATAACTGAAGAACGCGGTGTGCTTTGTTTTGTTTGACCTCTCAGTCTTCACCTCTAAAGTCTTAAACCAGGCTGTTCCATCTCAGCTACCCGCGGGCGGGCACGCGGGCGCCCGCGACCACTGCGGGACACTGGCGGAGACTGGCGGGCACAAGCAGCTGTCAACATTCGCTGCCGGCGCCTGGCAAAATATAAGCCCTCGCGGCGCGTAATGACCTTCGCCTTTGGCGACAATTTGTCGCTAATAGCCGAAGCAGGAAGCGGTTGGGTTGGGGAGTGGAAGCCACACCGGGACTAATACTCGGAAAGAAACCGTTAAGTTTAACAGGAAATTCGATTCAGTTCGACAACAATATTATATGAAATTAATTTTAGACATTTTCTTAACAAGTGAAGTAATTTCTCGTGTCAGTCCTTAGGCTGTTCGATAGAATGCTCTTCAATGTCTTGTCCTGAAGTTGGGTTCTTTCTTTGTTTTTTATTCTTTTCATTGCAGAGAAAAGCTGCTCACAACAACATATCGACCCAAACATAGACAGTGACTAAAGAGATACATCTCTACTCTATGATATAGATATAGTGCGACAGAAAAAGAGGGTTTCACTTCCTCTGCCAGTTTCGCACTACTCACATTGCTTCCACGAAAAGCAAAGCGAATGTGATAAGAGCGCTTCCCCCCCCCACAACCTCCTCAGCTGGCCATGATTGCACGCGGGCGCCCGTGCCCGCGAGAGCCCGTGATGGAACAGCCTGTCTTCAACAGTCTAGGCCAGTGATGTCAAGGTCGATGCCACGAGCGAGAGTCCGTGGCACGAGTGGAACGACGAACTCGCCTCTCCACGCAGTTCATAACCTCGCCGCAAGAGACAACGCCATCCCTATTGTAAAACGATGAGGTTGCTTATAGTTTCCTCTCCCGACGCTAGTGACGCAGAGAAGCTCGTGGCATGGCACGGTGACGCGAGGCGTGCTATTGTCACCAGTAGGAGACCTTGACACCACTGGTCTAGGCCAACTTCCAGATATTTGTCACATTAACAGACTTCAAAACAAAATTACAAATACATTCCTGTCAAAAGTTCTTTTGTGTTTAGAAAAATCGAGACATAAGCTTTCAATAATTTTGATACACGAAATTTTTCTATGAATCACGAATTCCTTCAATAGTAGTTACGACTTTCACTAAGGTTCCACTACCTTGGTTCTTTCGATTAGTGTTTATATTTGAATCCAGTAATATATAATACACTTATGAGAACACGAAAAGCAGAAACCACGCACAAAACTTCCATTACAGGAATGAAATATTACGTAAGGTTTTCGTATTAAAACAACGAACAGACACTAAAGTCAGTCACAAAATCCTTGACATGATTTAGAAGCAAAAGGGAACAATGCATTTTTCTGAGAAACCCGAATAGTATAACACAAACTCTTAAAAATATGTATGAGGCGTGAGTTTTCTTACAGGAAATGATGAACAAACTATAATTCTCAATTGAAGGTATGCTAAAGTGGATTCAAATATTACACTTTTATGATAACAGTCAATGATCACTGCCTGTAGAAATCCAAGAAAACGTGATTCTCAAATTGATCATAAATGTCAATCACCGGAAACTGGCTGTGACACCTCGTTATGACGACGAATATGAGTAGTTCATATTTTTATGATTTCTATGAACGAGATATTCTACATTGAAAACACCAAGTTACATTCGTCTTGCCAGTGAGGATATTCTCATCCAAGGAGATTTCGACAACTAAATTCTCGCAAAACTGAACGAGGCGTGATGGAAGCAAATGCAAGCGATTAAATTTAAATTTAGGAACACACAAACACAGACATACCACTTTGCCGTTAGCCGTTTCATGTCCACACCCTCCCCAATCTAGTCTATTCAGGCGTGCTCTACCACTTCCCAACCTTTCAGGACGAAACGAGCGGGAATCTCGTGCCAACAAGCCACCGCGGAGTGGGGCTCGCGCACAAACATGTTGGGACAACAGTCCTTCGGGCCCCATCCCTCCCGTACCCCCCCCCCCCAGGACACCCATTGGCAACCGCTCCATCCGCTGCATCGACAGCGAGTACAGTTAATATTTACGCAGTTGCAGTCGCTTTAATCCTTCGTTCATTACCATGTCGAAAAGCTTTAATCGTGGATTACGTCACTCGCTATCGGCTTAGCGGGTTGTTCATAGAAAGAATTCTCGCTTTGGGTGCTTAAAAGTTCGTGGAGGTTGGCGTTTGCAAGGCTTATCGGCTTCAGAAAACTCTGGTTCGCAATCGGATGGGATAGGGACAGGAATAAGCGCGGAATAATTATGAACACGAACTCGCGAACTTTCCGTGTACATATAGCTCATAAAATGCAATACAGTTATGACTCACTTTCAGCTGTTTCATTACCTGGTATTTTTTTCATTATTTTTTATTCAAACGGATTCAGCGGTTAGTCATGAATTTAAGGAGTACACAATGGATTCTCTGGTTTTTAATGTCAAAAATATACGCTCTCCAAATTTCCATATCAAGAGTTTTTTATGTTGAGGCAAACTACAGTAACTTATTAGTGATAAATGCATTGCACTTTTTGGTTTTGGAAATTCTTCAAATGATCAGGTGTGATTTAGATTGTTTTTTTTAAAAATCGTCTTTGGTAGGGAGGTATTTCAATACTATATTATATATTTGGGATCATCAGGTATTAGCTAAGTGAATATGGAGTGATTTTTTAAACTTTCTTTTTAATTAATGCCTTGTCACGAATTGTGTTGAATGAACAAGAGCGTATTGTACGTGACGTAGGCACACAGGTTGGAGCAAACGCTCGCAGACTCCTCGATCGATCCACTAGCCGCCGCTTATAGCGTAATGTACTTATTTTTGAGGTGATAAATAAATATAATATATTGTACATATACATAAGATGGACATTACGTAGCGATACCGTTGTTTTGTATATAATTTGAATATGTTTCACACACTGCGCACAGGGAGATGTTGTTTAAATGTTACAATTGTGATAAGTATTTTGCTAAAAAGAATTAATTTTGTACAATCGTTTTTATCGTATTTTAGATATAATATTTAAATGAAAAAAGGCGATAGATTTGTAACCTAATTTGTATTTAGGATTCATAAGACAATATATTGGGTGGCCGTCAGTTCTCGATGTTTAATTTATATGCTTCTTTATTTAAAAAAAATTAATTGCTGATTTTGGTATTCAAAAACCGCAAGCTCACTTCAATGAAGTTAAGTCAACCTTGTGTGAAATAATTCTTGCTTGTCTGTATAATGTTATGCAACTACTATAATGGTTGAAATGTATTCATGTATATTTCGTTTGTGAAATAAAGAAATGCCTGTTGTTTCTATCAAAATAATTCAGATATACACCACTGGCGCTTCGTTTGCATTCATTTGGACTTTTTCAAGTGATGGCTTAAGTGTCAGTAGGGCGGAAATTACAATTTATAATATTACATCACTGTTAAGTTGATACACCACAATTTGATAGCCGACGATTTGTTGTTTTTGAACGTAAGGATGGGGAATGCATTATTCACACATCGAAAACGTCCTGTTTCCATACGTAGTTTGAGAAACTCCACAATAACAGGGGAACGTATGTGCTGTTGTAGCATTCATACCTTTAAGCTCTATCGGAGAAAGAATCCACATATTTGTAGCTATTTGTTTAAAAAAATTACAAAATTTGGAAAATGATTTGAGACTTCTTTTAAAATTTCCCTCAAATCAAAATAGCCGTTTCTAATTCGCAGTGTCTTGAGTTCGGACAGATCGATCAAGGAATGTTCGTTTTTGAGAAATTCGTGTGAATTGTTTAGGTCAGGACTTTCCAACTAGCGGCTTGCGGCCCGCATGCGGCCCGTGACTGCTTTGAAAAATGTATTATATCAACCAAGTACAATACAATTGCACAATTAATCTCATTTATATTTAATAATGTATTAATTTTCTCGTCGTGTCTCATTAATCATTAATTATGTTGAATAAAAATCGTATCTAATGTATATTTGTTTTAAGTTTAATCTCAGTAGTTAGGGTAAAAAACATCTTAAAATATGGTGCGCCCCGAGGCTTAGCTAGAACTTGGTATATGTCCTTAAACCCTTCTAAGTTGGACAGCCCTGGTTTAGGCGATAGGGTTGGCCACAAACCGAGAGATGGGCAGGCAGATGTTTTGCCATGAACCAAATTTGCGGTATCACGGCGTGAATTATTACTTTAGATTTTATCTTCTAAAGAAACAAGAATGATATCAGGGAGCCACATAACGAGTTCTTCTGTCGCAAAATTGCCGTTTTTGCCGCAGAATTACAATATTTCCTCTATACTACGTAAGTAACATGCGAGAAATAGTAAGTAGAGTAAGTTATAATTACTAATTTGAATAAACTGAAATTAATTTACTTATTATAACATTAAGTTTGTTCCAAGTGGATTGGTTTCCGAGCGGAAGTCTAAAATATTTGTCATATTTACTTACGAGCAGTAACAGAAACTTTGCTAGAATACGAGCAATCTCGTAAAAACATTCTCAAAATTGAAACCAGATGTCAATAACGCAATCGTGACGTTGAGAAGCCACAATTTGAAAACCGACGATTTATTATTCCGAAGGTGATAAAGGGGGATGCATTATTCACACAGCGAAAGCGTCCATTTTCCATACGTAGTTTGATAAACTTCAGAAATCGAAACAAACGAGCTTTAACTTTCGAGAAGGAAAAACGACAGAAACAGGTATCGCACAACTCGCTTGAAAGACCTTAACTATCAGAAAAGGGGATACAAGAGCAGGAAATAACGAGAGAAATAAAGTGGGAAAGAAATCGATAAGTTGGAGGGTTGGAAAGAGGCGGGTAACAAAACAGCGGATTTCCCCAGCTTTTGAGAGAAATAAAGAGGATCTGCCATAAGCAAATGCATGCACCTATTTGAACAATGGCAGCGATTATGCGGATAATCCGAAAAGCCTGCTTGGCGATGGCAGCCACACAAGTTTCACAGTGCCCAGCTTGGAAACGAATACTTTAAAAAATCAGCACCGTGTGAAATGGCTGTTTAGAAAAACATTCTTGGTCGTGTGCTAAATTCTAAGTCGAAAATTAGTGAAATCCTGAAATAACGACTTAACAACTGAGAACAGATACACTTTTTAAACACATGTGTGGTGATTACACAATTTGCTGGAGGTAAGAAATTTTGAATAAATACATTATGCAATTCATTCCATGGATTTTTAGTCATGAAAATTAAATTGCTTCTTTTCATTAAGACGTTTCACAAATATAATTTACAAAAATGATATGATATTGTAATAGGAAGACGAGGTAATTCAGAATTATTTAAATTTGCCCAATCCTAGAAAAAAATCTATGTTTAGGAATTGTAGCTTAATACGAATAAATGCAAATACTAATTAAAAATTTAATTCAGAATTTAATACTCAATCGAACTTCAAATATATTTCCAAGAGCTAATTCTACTGTCAATGACCATCCTGGTTGGATTGTGTACCGGTTGTATTTAATTGATTAAACTGTGATTTTACTGTATGTTTAATTTTACCATCATATATAGATGATTTGCTATCCCGGTTACCAAATGTAAAATTTTAACGTCTCGTATTTAATAATGAAATAAATGGTTCCAAATTTTTAAGTAATGTAAAGAAATTTAAGAGCTACGTTAGAAGCATTGAGTAGATCAAATTGTGTATACCCAATCTCAGTAATGATTCAGGTTATGAGTACAGGCTTTAAGAAATTAATTTTGTGTCAAATAACTGGTATTAATTGGATAACTGCAAGATTATGCGAATCAAGTTCTCATTGTGCTACTCAATAACTACATCTGAGCTTTATATTGTATGTGACTAAATTTGCTGCATTCAAAATTATAAGGTTGTTTTTTATTATTATTATTATTATTATTATTATATTATTTATACACAAAATTTATCATTAATTTTTATATTATTTATACACAAAATCCACGACCAAAGATGTTAAGTAATTATTAATATAAAATATGCTCCAAGTTGGTATTACATTTATTATTATCACTAATATATGAAATAATTGAACACCAGCATCAATTTGAAGAATCCATTTTCAGGCCTCCGGATGACTCAGCGTCGATTTTCCCATGGAGATCCAATGAGCTCCCTGGACGGAGACTGCGATCATTGATTTCACAGGCGATACGGCAAGCGCCGGGTGCGCAGCAGAGGGGTTTGTGGAAAT
Organism: Acheta domesticus; assembly: GCA_031308135.1. Lineage (NCBI taxonomy): Eukaryota > Metazoa > Arthropoda > Insecta > Orthoptera > Gryllidae > Acheta > Acheta domesticus. Next base: position 78,054,242 of record JAHLJT010008756.1, read on the forward strand.
AAGCGGACCATTAACGTTCAATTTATGGAATCGAATGCAAACCAATTTCTACATCCCCGTTATGGCTGTAATCGAATCGGATGGGTGCGATTGGGCCGTGACCACTGCGGTGTCTGCGCTGGAGGTGGCCGGGGCGGGGGCCTCGCGTGGTATCTGGACGGCGCGGTGCTGTCTGTACTGACTACCTGTCAAGAACGGTAAAATTACATCAAGTCAGGCAATCATATCAAGGTGATCAGAGCTTAGAAGTGTGCGTATAACAATGATTACAATGACATAACGGTTGTGGTATGAGTAGTAGTAGTAGAAGTAATAATAATAGTAATAATGATAATAATAATAATAACAATAATAACAATAACAATAATAATAATAATAATGATAATAATTTTATGGAATTGATTAGCCCACGTATTGCGCAAAGCATCGTAGAGGAATAGACAGCTAGTTGCAACCCGGAGTACGTTTTATATTCAGCCGATTGACGTCTTTATTCGAAGTAGAGAGAATAATAATAATAATAATAATAATAATAATAATAATTATTATTATTATTATTATTATTATTATTATTATTACTTCTCGCTTGCTTATTGAAAACTGGAATAGTCCACAATAGATGAACTGAAAAAATGTGTTATTCTAATTAACGAAAAAATCTAAGAATAATGTAAATAATAATTATTATTAATACTGTTATTATTGTTATTACATATTCATTTATAATGAAGTGTATTAAAATTCCATGCTTTCAAACTGTCAATTGCTTAACTTGCAAACATTTCCTACATAAATGTCTTCATTTATATAATGCAATATATCTACAGTATATTTATAAGGTTTGCAAAGCCTTTCTAGGAGGATTTAATCGCGATATATATATATATATATATTTATATATAAATATTAGAAGTATTTTAATATTTCTGTTAAATATGTCGGAATGTACTACATAACATTTCATCTCTGTCTCTCAAGAAGCCCGTCTCGAACTATATGCCACATTTACGAGTACAGCGTCAACGTTTTATTTCTAAGACAACTCCTTTTATAAATTAATAATATCAGTCTTTTCCCTAAATTTTTATTTTTTTCTTCTTTTAGTTGTACTTGTAGTTCGATTACCTCGAAAATTGACATCTAGAAATACCCCACAACACACTTTTGCCTACTCATACCCTGTCTTCTCAGTGTTAATCGGAAACTACAGTGTCGTGTGATCCGCTAATGGTCCGTAGATCCAAACGTGGCTATAACCGCGCATTTAGCGAGGCGTTGATGCGCAAAGGCTTCTGAAGCCGCGAGCCCAACTGTGTGCTATTGAGGCACACAGGTACACGAAGTGAGAATTTAACATGTTTATTCCTGACCTCTGATAACCGGAAGCGAAGTGTGAAATGACGAGCTCTAGGCAAAATATAGTCGATTTTGGGTGATGATCCTAGGGCATTGATAGTTATTACTGGTCTGGCGTAAATGAAGGACTGGGCTAAAGAGAGGTTTATGATGAATATCACTAAATAGATATGTCGAACAAAATAAATATAGAATGTTATTTGTCTCTTAAATAATACATAAATAAAATTCAATAAAAAAACTTCCAATGTATATCGCCTGAAACAACATAATGAAATGTTTATAATACCTGTAAACATAATATAATACAATCGAATTAATTATACTTGTAATTAGGCAGAATATATTTGACGTAATTTTCTTTTCATTCGTGAACTCTGTTCTTTACCCTCCATTAATTAACGTATGCTATTAAATAGAGAAACCTAGATTATTATTAAACAAAGATTATATTTAAACTACTGTAAATCTTCTAAACGCTCGAAGATTAAACTCCACTATAGGAATTACAAAAATATTAACAATAAATGGAATTACCTCTGTCGTTATCACTGCCAACAACACAAATACCTCCACTATAATTACCAAAATACTGAGCATCAGGGTTTCATTAACAAAGGTAGCATTATAAACACGTCCTTCCCATCACCTCCCCTCTCCTTATCCTATCCACAATTTCTGCTCATCTGTGAATCCTGGCGTCTTTTGACTCCAATGGCAGAATCAATGTCAACTCTATCTCTGCCACATGAATAACCGCTGCTTCAGCATTCCCACCTCCCCTATCGCCCGCGTCATCCCTGCCAGCGGCAGCGTCTCCCTAATGGAGAGTTACTGCCCGCTCCGCTCGCTGGCATTAAGGTAATTACGGGTATGGCTTGCGCAAGCCGACTCCGGGCCGAGTCTCCCTTCCGCGGGCCTTGAAGCTCAGCTACCTCCCGCACACCCTCCGTCGCTTCCGATCCGGCCCCGCCCCGCCCGGCCCCTTCCCGCCCCACCCCGCCCCACCCGCACTCCACGCCCTCTCCACCCACAACCAGCTTCGCTCGCGCTTAGGTCTCCCAGCCACCGCCTAGTCAAAGCTCTGGTTCGCGGACTTCACCCTACTCCTGTTACAACCCCCGTGCATGCCACGCACCGCTCTTGCCACGCCCACTGTCACTGTTCGATGCGTCTACGCCCACGTCCGCCCACGTCCCGTTTTGCCGCTGTTATGGAGGAGTTTGAACCTGACGCGTGCGTGCGGCAGTATATTGCGCGCTTACGAGGCTCGTCATAGATGAACGCAGTCACTAAGTCGGGAGCTGCGAGGCGAGACTTGGTTGTGCCGTCGCCTCCCTTATTTAAAGGAGCTGCGAGCACCAGAGCGGCAGTTGAGGGTCCGAGTACGCGAGTCACACCAGTCACACGAATGCTCGAGCCACAAGAGTCGCAAAAGTCGCCGAGTCGCAAGAATCGCAAGGGTCGCCAAGTAGCAAAGGTCGCCGCGACACAAGGGGTCGCTAGAGTAGAATCGCAAGAGTCGCCAAGTCACAACAATCGCCGAGTCGCAAGAGTCTGAAGAGCTGCTGAGTGGCAAGAGTCTCAAGAGTCGTCGAGTCGCAAGAGTGGCCGAGTCACAGGAGTCGCCGAGTCACAAGAGTCGCTGAGTCACAAGAGTCGCTGAGTCACAAGAGTCGCTGAGTCACAAGAGTCGCCGAGTCGCCAGTCACCGAGTCGCTAGAGTCATCGAGTCACAAGAGTCGCCGAGTCACAAGAGTCGTCGAGTGGCAAGAGTCGTTCAGTGGCAAGAAACGCAAGAGTCGCTGAAACGCAAGAGTCTCAAGTGTCGCTGAGTAGCAAGAGTCTCAAGAATCACAAGAATGACCGAGTCACAAGAGTCGCCGAGACACAAGAGTCGCAATATTCCCCGAGTCAGGGATTCACGGAGCAGTGCTGGAGTCACGGTGACCGGGGGAGTCGCCGTCTGAAGTAGGGTGGAGTGCCGCGCGAAAACAGCACTGCCACGGGCCGTTGGGACCCGGAACCGACCATGCCTGGCCGAGCACGAGGAACGTTTGTGAGAGACGACTCCTGGTGTGAGTGAGCTGGTTGCTCGCATTCCGGATGACCTAAACTGGAGGTCCGGTGCCGTGTTGGAAGAACACGGTTGCACGGATGCACGAAGTTTCATTTCGCGCCAAGACGCTGACCCGAAATGCGCCGACAAGAGGGAGGAGACGTAGCATGCAGTAGTAACATCCAGAACAAATGTTAATGATGCAAATTCGGAGAGTATATTCTTCCGTTGTACTAATTGGATAAATACAGTAAAACATTGTTGAGTTGCACTTCCGTAATAGTTACTGAATATAACAGCCGTGCAGTCGCTCTGCTACGTTACAGCCACGGCACACCCCTGATCTATAATCCCACTTACCAAATCTCCCCCTTGCCACGCCACAATCCTTTTACGCCTCAGCTGGCTATGCTTTTACTCTGTCACGTTCTCTGCATGTAAGTTGGATCTACGCTCTAATTTGGCAAAACCCCACACTGCCACCGGTCAGTTCACATACGCTCCGACTTGCCACGTACCCGCTTTTCTACGTTTCCACCACGCCACCTCCCTTATCTACGCTCCCACTTACCAAGTTTTCCCCTGTCACGGCCTGCCGACATACGCTCTGATTTACTACATCCCCGCCATTTCACTCCACTGTATACTTTTTCCAAGAGTTGCTTTACCTCGCCCGATCAATGCACAGTCTTTCCACGCCAAGCTAGAGATCATTCCTTGCTACGTCCCCTCCTTCATAGGCTCACATTTTTAGTCATGATACCACCTTGCCTTACCACTGTTCTGTTACATTCTTGCCTTCAATACTTTTCTTCCTCTGCCGCGTGCCCCACTCCCATATTATCCATCCAATTTCAACTCTCTTTGGAAGCGACTCCGCCTGCTGACGAGCTCTCTCCTACGTATCCTGCGACGCTCATCTTGTATACCTTCCATTTCCGCTTCCTGAATTCTACTTGGCGCAGCAAAAAATTTAGGTGATTCGTTACACAATAGTCACGTCGATAATTGAGCTTTGATTTGTTGATTTCCTCTTGATAATTGTAATTAGGAACCTATAATATCCAGGAGTGTACGTAGAAATTCTGTCGAAATGTTGAAAATGAAAATTGCTTACCACTCTGTTTTCACAGTTTTACTTTACGTCATTGAAAAGGTTGAATTATTGCCACTGAAGAAAAACTGATTATGTTGGAGTTCCTTTCATTTCGACTTTATTTATAATATTAAAATGCATTTGTTTTTTATATTTTCATTTTTATTTTATTAAACTAGCACTAGGACAATTCGAAAAGATAGTTTTCAGAGTAGTCATGTTTTATTAAAAACTTCTAGAGTGTGTTGGGAGGTGAAATGCCATCGATCACGTTTTGACAATGAACATGTGGTGAAAACGTTCATATGATTATAACTTTCGAAGGGGTTACACAAGGTTTGATGCATGTATGGGATTGACGATACACGTTCTGTGCTGACAAATATTTTCATTGCTAGAGGTCAGGTCTTTGCTCGAAAGTTTGTATATGTACCAAACACTAGTGTATGATAAAATGTTTACTGATCAGGGGAATGTGGTCAAATGTTTCTTCTGTAACTACGTTATATGACATTTATCACCACATGTTCATAGGCAAAATATGATCATCTTTAATCGCTCTACATGTCATAAAAGTTTGTAATATTTATTCTGAAACATTTTGTACTGACGACAGTCAATGCCATGCTACAGTAATTCGGATTATTTGAAATAAAGATAATACAAATTTCAAAGAATATCGTGGATCTTGAATTCAAAAAATGTCCTAAACAATTACGAGTACAACTTCCGGGAGAACATTTTGAATACACGTCAATAAAAAACTGCGTTGAACGAATCTAATACACCGCTTCAGGGATCAAAAACGTCTTGCAGTCAGTTTGTTGACGCCTCAAGTATACCACAACTTTAATTAATAATTTAAAGTAAATGTGCTTCGAAAAGGAAAGAGAGGTTTTCCATTTACCTATGGATATGACGTTTTCAAACGTGTGTCCGCCGATAAGCTGGTGAAGATGTCACCTTTTCAAAATTACCAATCCAATTAACATTTCAAAACACACGCAAGAATTGTTTCATCAACTTTTGAAATGTTTATATAAACAACCTTAAGTATTTTGCCTTTCAAGGTTTACCAGTCTTCGTGTTTCCCACACCCTGCAGTGGATGAGTGGGTAGATGACTTGCGGTCTGGGTGGGAAGATGTGTTTGCGAGTGTGTGTCTGAGTGGGTGGGTGTCTGGGGAGGTAGATGCCTAGGTGGGTGGGTGGGTGGGTGAATGTCTTCGTGGGTATGCCTAGGTGGGTGGACGCCTGGAGTGGTAGGTGAGTGGGTGGATGAATATATTTGTGGGTGGGTGTGTTTCGGTATGTGGGTGCCTGGGGAGGTAGGTTATTAGGTGGGTGGGTGGGCGGTCGGATGGATGTCTATATGGGTATGTGGGGGGGTGTCCGGGTGGGTGGGTGTCAGGGGAGGTGGGTGCCTAGGAGAGTAGGTGGATGGATGGATGGAGAGGGGGCGTTGGGTCGTTCGCCCAGCAAATCGAGACGCATATTGAATGCGAGAGTTCGAGGTGGAAATTGCATATGGATAACCTCACAATACGCAATGCGACCGCGTGCCCCAACCCTGCAGTGGGGCCGAAAGGAATATTTTCGAAATACGACACGCTATTTTAGAATCTTCCTCCAACGATGCACCATTCACACCTGGAATTCCACTCCCGTCCGTTGGAACACTGAGGTTGTGAGTGCAGGGTTACCAGATGCTCGTATTTAGCAGGACATGTCCATTTATTTAGGGGTTGTCCTGGCGCCCGTACGTATTTTCCAAAATCAGCAAAGTGGACGTATTTTCATGTTACACATAAAGATCGTCTTTTCAAGCACCGTAAACATTTTTTCCTGAGATTACTTTCTCTTCGTTCCTTTTTGTAATTAATTTTTGTGATTACTGTATTCTTTTTGTCATTAATTTTTGTTATTGAACATTGTGTCAAAGTTGCATCGTGGTGCTTAGTCTATTAAGACAGTATGTAGGGAGCATCGTATCACAGTCCTTATTTAATAAGACGTGAGCGTACTTTTCTACGTGAATTTTAGGTTTCATAGATTGGTAAACTGATTTGTCTGTCTGTGGTGTTCGTTTACTGCTGAATTGAAGGCGAAACAAAAAAACTTCAATTTTAAACTTTAAACAAAAGAACTTAAACTCCTTTAAATTTCATGAATTTCGTATCTGAGGTGGATATTTTAAAATTATTAATCTTCGGCAAGTAAAAAAGATTATTGATTTACCTTTGAAGATTTTTTTCTGAGCCTGCCAGAATTGAATCATTCCATTTATCTCATTATCTCTGAAAATCCCAGAAAACCGTTTCCAATACAGCAAGAATTTACGTGCGTTTATTATACTCTCCTCAGCCAAAGTCTATCTGCTACTGGAAGACTTTGCGCAAGCCAGTTAATGAAAGTTCACTTAGCACAGAAGTTCTACTGCATTAAAGGCCAGCGTGTGGAGTGAACTACAGGTAAAAGCACTTAGCACATTTGCAACAACTGTGAACCAATGAAAGGGCAACGGCCAGGACTTTCACATTCAATATTTATTGTAATGCAAATCTTCTCTAAGCATATTATGGTGGTGTTTCAAAGTTTGTCAGACGGACCACTTGATTTGATTCTTTAAAGCACAATTTTTCTCTACTTTACTCACATTTACTCGCATTTTCAGGACGCACTTTGAGATATGTTGGTTACCTCTAGTTTTGCGTAGTTTTTCATTACAAATTGTTTGCTACGGTTTCAGTTTATTTATACAAAAACATACCAGACTTGTAACGAAATGTATCGTATTTTAGAAAATGCTACATTTCTGCTGTGCGTTATAGGAACATAAAAAGTATGTTGGGAAATGTGCGCAGTAGATTACACAGGGAAAGAGGATTTTTTTCATATAGTCTTTCCCCGCTAGCAAATGAAACTTCAATCTCAATGTACACTACTGACCCCCTGACTTCTGCCTTTTCGTCAACTCATGAAAATTCATAGCATTCAACGATTTGCATACTCCAAGCAATTCTTTCATGTTGAAGCTTTTAACAGGTACTTGTCAAATGCTTTCATACGGAGTATATTCGGTAAAATCCGCAGTCACTTCGAATGCCAAATTATACAGAATTTACTAAAAGAATTATAGTTTGGGGTTTTAGAGAGATAGAGAGAGAGTTAGATAGATAGGCAGATGGATAGAGAGACTTAATTTATTTTACATATTTATTACTCAATTGTGGTTCGTGTAATAAAAGTAATATCATATGTGACAGCCCAGAAAGCAGAGAAATCATTTAGCTAATTTTTTCCGTTTATTAACCTTTTTTCAACTTACGGACCTCATTACTAATTTTCAGAAATATATCTTGGTGACTAAGAACACAATGAATAGAATGGTTTTCGCATTTATTCTAGTCTGTCACGCAGAGTCCATAAAGTTGTTTGTTCACTTCCATTACTAGTAGTTTGTTATAAAGCTTACTTGAAGAATTATAACGCTCCCAGTCAGAAAATCAAAAACAAGACCATGTGAGTATAATATGATCTGATGTCATGTACGATTTCTTTGTTACACATGGAAACCTGTTTCTAACATTATTTTTGACAAAAATATCTATTATTTATATTTTTAAATCACGAAACATAATTTGTCATTTTAAAATAATTTAGGAAAGATGCTTTTTAATGTTTTCTTACATAGCCTATAAATTTCAACGAATTTGTCATAAACTCTTTCTTTTACTCTGCATTTCTTCTTTCTCATTTAAGATATTTTTATTATTAATACATATTTAGTTAGACTACTAACTAAATAACGAGTGTGGCTGTATATCCGAATAACATCTCCGCGTCCATTAGAAACACATGATTTGTTTCGCCCACCTTTGACACCATTTCCTCCGCCATCGGTCCCTCTACGTACCTTGTCTCATCAGACACTATCTCCTAACTGCACACCCAATCCCTCTACAAACTCAACAAACAGATCTCCATCGAAAGCATCCTCTCACCCATCCCCCCCTCTCACAGCCCTTTCGCACGTGTCATCCGCCGCCTGCCTGCAGCTCCTGCCGCCTACCCCTCTCCCTTTCGCACTAGGGCCCTCCGTTTGCACGGCAATCGGATGAAGGGCCATTATAACACGGGGCCCCGGGAGGCTACACAAAGACCCGGCGCGTATTTCGACGTAATCCGCGTGTTTTCTCCAAGCAGCAGTTTATCCCCGGCCCGCAGCACAGAGGGCCAACGAGACACAATATGCGCACTTAGGAGTACTCTTTTGTGGTACATTGAAGCAAGCGCTTCAACCGAAAAGGGGAATCAATCTTTTTAACAAAAATATAATAAATAATAATGAATAAATTTTATTTAAATTTTTAATGACCTTAATGAAACAGACATGGTAATTTTATAACAATTTACTTATTGTTATACATATCTTAACGTTTCGAAACCTAGTGTCCAGAATTTGTTGACATCATAGATAAAATGGTAGCATTTAATAAAAAATGTCACTATAGTATATAAAATATCTGTATAACAATAAATAAATTATTAAAAAATTATCATGTCTGTTTCATTAAGGTTATTAAACCATTACAAAAATTAAGCAATACAACAAACGTATATATTTATTAAAATAAAAATGAATCAAATAAATTGTTTTGATTATAGTATGTGCTTAGTTTTAAAGTTTATTTATGTCGAACAAGGATATTCATCAATAAAATTTCATTTATACATAGATTGAAGAACGGTACAATCCGTTTATTACAAGGACGTTTAGTAATGAAATCAAATGACTTTTATCTTGTTTAATTAAAACGAAATGCTTACGAATTTAGGGTGATCTTTCGAATGTAGTTACACAAACAGCATGTAACTGTGGTTTAAAACAGTTTAGTCGCTTTGTTTTTCAATGGATACAATATTATTTTCTGTCTCACATTTTATTGAAAAATGTATTTTGATTTTCGACGTTGATTAATTGAAGATGTTCGAATCTTTAAGTACAATGTTGCGTACGTGTAGAGTGTGAAAAATTAAAACACTCGAAATTAAAATGATAGATTTAATAATTTTTATATAAAAGTAAATCAGTACAAAGACATTTCCAGGATGCATAAATTCGAATTTAAGAGTTAACAAACAGACCACGGGCCGCGCGCGATCGTTCCTTCCAATACGTCATACTTACACACTCTTACACATACATACTCTACGTACACTACACTACCACACATGCCAGGAGACCGCTCGGAAGCTTAGAGCTTGTCACAGCTGGGGCGATGCCTCGCTGGCGGGAGATACCTGGTTGGGGAAGACTCCGCTAGCCTGCGGTAGGTCTCGGCATCCATCGGACCAAGATCACTGCCACCTCCCCAGCGAAAAAAAATGCACTACACTTACGGGGCTAATGCTTTATCCATTGACGCGCCCAGAATATATTAATCAATCAATTGATAAGGGGACGTCCATGAATTACGTAACACAAATTTCCAGTATTTTCAATACCCCGTCCCCCTTGTAACGCACTTCCCCATCTCTTTGTAATGCAGCGTAACGCTGCCTCAGACTCCCTCCCTCCCCCTTTAGCATTACGTAATTTTCGGATAACCCTTTACTGCCAGTGTAATAAGATGAGTAAAAATCGTGCTCTGAAAAGTATGAGAATATGACAACCATTTATTCTCTGCGCGTAATTATAATCCCCCATGCACTTTTCGGTCCATTCTGTTCATATTTGGACCAGTGTGCGCCGGTGCGCATGCGTCTCACGGTGAAGCAAGGGGGCGGGAGGAAGGGGGAGGCGGGGAGGAGGCATAGAAGGGAGGGTGACTGCGAAATTAGCGCCGCGTAATCGGATGCGGCGCGTTTGAAAAGCTCCGGGGGGCTTACGGTGCGAGTTAATGGGCGTTGGGGCGGCGCCGGGTGATGCGGGGGGGGGAGGGCACAAGAGGCGGGGTGATGCGTGACTGGAGCGCCGTGTTGTGTGCCACTCGATTGCGGACTCCTTCTATACACAGGGAGGCGGCGACTAAAATGCCCATCGCCATATTATGTTCGCTGACACGATAGACAGCCTAAGTAAATTGCAGAGAAAGAATAATCATTCAGGTTGTTGTAAATATTTTTCAAGGTGTTCTGTATGTCTGATCGTTTGGCCCAGTCAATAAATAATTTGAAAAAAATAATTTTTAATACCATTACATGTCTTTTAAAATAATTATTGAACACTTCTCGCATGTCGGTGGCGGAAAAGATCGGTATTGCTACTATCGAAACTTTAGAGCTTTTAACGGCGTAGCAACATTCCCATTCAATCAAAGTACAATGAGGTGAACTCACATTATGCAATTTCTAAGCAAATAAACATAAAAAATGACTGGTTTGTTGGGAAAGAATATGCTGCTATCCTTATTCATAGTTTCTTTCGAAATGTAGTTCACGCTCTTCACCCGCTCATCTTCCATCAAGCCCCATTAAGATATTCAAGTTTAGTAAAAGATTAAATTGTAATTTGTGGCATTTTAAAGGGGCGGTATAAAACACGCAATGGTAATAAAACCAACTTGTTGAGATGTCTCTGAACACGTGTTTCAGTCAGTTACGAGATAAATGTATTGCAAGGGTTAAGTGTAAAAAATGACAGCTTCACAGTCCTAATTTTCTAAATTGTGATTACGACTTATTGCTTATCAAAAAGTACTGTTATGTTACAATAGCACGTACTTTATCTTATTATTTGTAAGAGTTTCACAATATTATAATATTGCAACCCCTATTGTACTATGACTTGATCATTCTCTGGAAAAAATCATTACATCTTCAATTGATGAAAATTTGAAAGTTCTAATGAAAATGACACTTCTGCAACTCAGTTCTGGGCATTGTGTTGTATGTGTGTACAAAGGTGTTCAAGAAGGAGAAAATAATTTCCACGGGATAGATATGTATCAGAGGCTTTCAGTTTATCAAGACAATACGTAACCATCTAAGCCATTAAATGCCATAAAAGAATGGTATTTAGAATGCATTTAGAATGTTTTGTTGATTCTGACTTTTTAGAAAATTCCCTCAAAATATTGCAAACTCTGCTCATATTTTCAAAAAAATCATAAAAATATTTAAAGAATTAAAATTGAGAAATAATTGTATCGAGGAATAAAACTCTAGCTCTTCAACATTCAGGGTGTCAAACAGTTTCAAGTAAATAAATAATTTGTCAACTCCTAAAATTTCACAAATTTTAATTAAAATCGGAACTATTGAGCCATTTTTATAAGCCACAACCAACCATTGTGCCATTTTTATAAGCGTGATTTTCTGTATTCAAAAGTAAAAGAAAAAAATGAGCATTTTTAAGAACATTTTGAAAAAGCTCTAGGAGTGTCTTTCATAAACCCTACGTAAAGAAGGACCCAAATTAAAAACAAATCAGATTCAAATTCGCAGGGCTGCGATATCTGACAGATGTTTGGGAAATATCCGTTTTGGTAAAACTACTGTGTACGGTTTAGGAACTAGTGTTGTTCACAAACAATAAACAGACATGTAGACGGTCAAAAGAACGAATATTGTTAATAAACAACATTTTTTCGATACCAAGGACCTTTGAAATGCACATTTCTTCTAAATCGTAAATATATAAATTAATAATTAATAATATTAATAATTTGAATAAAAATATTAACATTAAGTTAATATTTTAAAGATAAATTAATAATAACGTTAAATTAATAATACATTGCTATTGTGATACGTAAGGGTATGTTAATAGAAACGATAAATTCGAATAAATATATAAACAGAACAACAATGGTGACAGAAGGGAAACAACGGATCGAATAGTAAATAGTAAGATCGCAAGGGAATGGCAACATAATTGATAGCAGGGAAAATAGATAATATATTGATAAATAAAACAGTGAAAGAACACTTGAGCAATTTCCATGATGGACGAATTAGGAAAATAATTACGAATCAACGACCACAGAATGTGTTAGACTGTCAATAATCGATCAGAAAACAGAATGTGTGGGAGCAATGGAATGGCTTGCGCAATAGGATGCAAAGAGAAACGTATTTGGATGCGATCTCGCGCAGGGGGAAGACGTATGAAGAGCGCGTATGACAAACAAGCGGTGGCAGAGGAAATTCCGACGCGGTGCCGTGCGGATGCAGATGAGGTTCGGACTCGGGAGTATTCGGATGGAGAGACGCGTTTACGAATTAGTAAGGCTTTACGAACCAGTAATTAGTAGGGAAATTGTACATACACACATAGGATTATAACCGCGTGTGTGAAGGAAGCAGATGCCATTGGCCTGGACCAGATTCAGTAAAAATGGAACTTGGAATGGATACTAGACGACGTTCAAGAAGGTAGAAGCTACAACGAAAGGAAAGTGACCAAACGGGGGACATATTAAATTATCTATTGTAGAAAGATCAAGTTTTGTAGTGAATTAAGAATTTATGAATTAGCATTTAAGAATGATAATGGCCATGTATGCAAGGAAAGGGACATAGAAACTAATCAGTACGCAATAATAACAAAGGTTTTGTGATTTTTTTGTTGAAATTGTTATACTTATCAACTGAGATGTTTGAATGTGATATGTATGTTTTGCAGCAGAATATAGATGACAATGTTGTTAACTTGAAATATGATTATTACTGGGCAGTAGCAAAGAGAGTTCCCAATCCCACGTAAGGAGAAAAAAAGATTAACTAACGTAAATTGTACTAATGAAAAGATTAACTTACGTACGTTATCATCACTAAATACCTATATAGAAGTTCCATCGGACCCACTAATACATTTTATCATGACGGGGCAGCTTTGGTACTCTTTTAGAGTTGTTGTTGGGTGAAAGATTAAATGGGAATTTATACATAATAAACAAATAAAAAGTTATCAGGGCATACTCCTCTTACGTATTCATACATAAAATAAAACACAAATTTTATATCACTTATTGAAATTTTCTGTAACGTTACGTCAATAAAATTTTTCATTATTCGGAAATGCTGCTGCATTCAGCTAATGTATACATAAGGGTATCAAAACACTTTGATTAGGGTACTGGGTAGTTGGTGACACACAGGTTACCTGGACGCCAAGGAGATGCTTGCAGGTGAGATCCCTGGGGCAAAACGGATCGAGAAGCGTAGAACATCTCGAGTTGTGACGCCGGCGGCGAGGCGAAGAGGGGTGAGAGCGGATGGTGCCGTTGGGCGGGATGGGGCGGGGAGGGGAGAGGCGGAGAGGGGGCCGGGGAGCCGTGTCGAGGGCCCTCTCGTACGTCTCGTCTAGAGCCGTCGTCTTCGAGGGCCTCGCCGCCGGCGCCACCGATCGAAGGGTCCCGTCCCGCCCCGCCCCGCCCCGCCCCGCCCCGCCGCCCTCCGTTTCCGCGCAGCAATACTCCGCACCGCTCCAAGCCATCCTTTGCAGCGCCCCTCCCAGCCACGCCCCTCCACGCCTTGCCCTGACCGCGCTCCGCTCCGCCCCGCCTCACCCTGCCCTACGTCTCCTCGTTCCTCTCCGACCCTGCGGCCCAGACGTATACCTAGCTCCGCGGACTCTCCCTGCAACGTACCGCATTGTACCGCACTGCGCTGCCCTTTGCCACCCTCCACCGGGCTCCTGGATGCCCTATGGGCTCCCAGCTGCCTGGTTTGGGGACCCTGCGTGGGATCTGTCGCACTCTCACCACACCTATTCTGCTAAACACTGCCGCAACTTCACACCTTGCCTTCGCCACACCTTGCCTCGTCAAACTTTGGTAGCATCGCCTCTTGCCACACATCGTCTCTCATTTCGCCACATACTCTGTTGCCTCGCCTCTCGCCACAATTATTGTAGCATAGTCTCACATCACGCCTTGAGTAGCTTCAGCCTCTCGCCACACCTTGAACAGCCTCGCCACTCGCCACATGTGTAGCCTAGACTCTAAATTTGTGTAGCATCGCGGCGCCAAATGATTTGTACCCCTCACTTCACCACATCTTCGGTAGCCTTGCCTCATCACACCTTGTCTGTCCTCGCCACATCTTATCTCGCTTGCCTCACCTTGTGTCTCGCCTCGCTACAACATGTCTCTCGCCTCGCCATACTATGTCTCTCGCCTCCTCCACGCCATGTTTCTCACCTCACCACACCATGTCTCACGCCTCGCCCCACCATGTTTCTCGTCACGCCACACCATGTCTCTTGCCTCGCCACTCCTGTCTTCACCTCATCATACCATGTCTCTTGCCTCGCCATTCACGCTCTTTCTGTCCAGCCCGCATTACCCTTGGCTACCACATCGTGCCGCGTCCTAACTAAATTCGAACCTACTTTAAGTCTTTCTTTCCAGCCTGCTCCTCCAGGCCTGCCCCCCCTCGTTCTGTGCCGTCCCCTCTATCTGCTTCTTCCCGCGCCATTCGCCTGCGTCCTCACCCCGCTTGAGCCGTCGCCATCTGCCGTTCTCCTTTGCCACCGCTGGCAACGCCTTCGGGATATTTGGCGGGCCAGGGTGCTCCGTTCCCCCTTCAGCAAGTCGAGGAAGTGCACCTGTCCCGATATTGCTCCCGGTACAATGGGCCAGAGCAGGCGGCGTCGGCGCCGGAGGGAGGACGGGGGGAGGAGGGAACGGAGTCGGCGGATGCCACTCTCGCTGCAGTAGCCCTCGCGGAACTCTGTCCCGCCCGGCTGAATTGAGTTCAGAGCGATGGTGGTAGATTTTCACCTTTAGCTACACTGTCAGAAATTTCCGCATTACATTAATGTAAATTACATCAATGTAAATACATTAAATTTAATGTACATGTGTACATTCAATTTAATATATTAATGCAAATTGCTTTAATGTAATTTACATTAACACATACTAATTTTAATGTACACATGTACATACATTACGATGCAAGAGCCAATGCTTTACAGTTATATCTGGAAGGAAGGAAGGAATAATCATGACGGGTGGATGATTTTGTATATACAATGTGAAGAGATATGATGAGAAGCAGAGGAAAACCTCTACATTAAAACTACATTGATTTTAATTATGCATTAAATTTAATGTATTAAGCTCTTTTTAACGTACAAAGTTACATTAAGTTTCATGTGCAATACATTAATCTGCATTAGATTTAATGACATTTTTGATAGTGTCCATAGCTAGATCACGCCCTTTCTGAAGAAGAATTCTAGCGGCCGGTTGCTCTGATAGGCAGTTTTCCACGTTTTCTCTAAGTAACAGACGAATGCCGGAGCAGTGTCCTCCAAAAGAGTCACGGGCCTAGCGCGGTTTTCCTTCCTCATCCTTGTCCTATCTCCTGCCCTTATGCATACACTTCCACGTACTTGTATTTCACTATCACACACATCGGTAGACCAGCCGGGAGCTTAGAGCTTGTCCCGACTGGGGCGGAGATACCTGCACACGTGCTTTTTAAACAAAAGCATTGTTATCTATGTCTTTTCACCAAAAGTTAGCTAAAATAATACAGGAAAATAGCATTCTATCACCCGATGCGTGACTCGTTAATGGTTATCTATTGATTGTGTCTCTCTTCCTTTCCTTCTTCCTTTCTTCTCTCCCTCTTTCACTGCATGTTTTCTTTCTTTCGTCTCTCTCCTCATTTTTATACTTGTCTATTTACTTCGTTAACCCATATTCAGTACTATGAATTTACCCCCGCCCAGTAAATTTGTAAAATCATATTCTCTATAAACAAATTTCGACGTGACCTGGAATTCCGCTTGCCCTAGTTTCACATTAACTCGCATTCTACCCTCGTTCGAGTGGGTCTGTTTAACTGGCATTTGATCGCCTGCTCCATCCGCCGCTTCCCAAACACGGAGCCAGTGATTCCCATCCACTCCAACGCAATCTGCGCACATACTCTGCCTAGTTACGACTCGGTTGCGATGTTCCGTCCCCCTACTGCGCATGCGCCTGCGCGGAAGCACCCCTCAGCCGAGGAAGAGCATGTGGAGGACCTCTTCGGAGTTGCGTCATCGCGAGACCTGCTCGACAGGACGCAGAAGTGGGGCTGCTGTGGATTTCGGAAACCGTTCCTCTCAGGACGTTTCCTTCATGAGAGGATTAACAATTTGAATAGGATGTTGCCTTAAAGCTGAATATTACAAATGTTTATTTTAATTTTTTGATGAAGTGTATACAACTATTTTTAACGAGTGTTTTAATGACTTTACTGAGATTCTTGATGAAGATATCCTCTCGGGCTATCATGCAACCCTCAACAAGACACGTGCATATTTTTATATGTAACTAATGTGAGGTAAATGTACAATTATTTTTTGAGGAGAGATTGAAAGGAAAGTATTTATAAGTGTGGGAACGCATATCTACTTTTAACGCCTCAGATCTCACACCAGGATAACCATGCATTCGTTTCGTCTTAAGCCGTCCCTTCCATTATAGAAAGGATTTCCGTTGTCACGATTTTGTCAAGTTTCTTATATCTTATGCATAGAGATTCCATTTACTCCGTTTTATATCACGTTTTAAAATCCCTTCGACTTGTTCACTTCCTCTGAAAACGTTTTGCTGTTAATTCTCGTAGCTGCCTCCCTTACTTCCTCCTTTCTCTCCTCAATTGCCGTTGTTAGCTGTGTCGGTCTTCTACCACTCTAACTTACTTCACTTATCTGTCTTTATCTCATTTCGATCCTATCCTGCGCGAGAAAAATATCCCTTCTGTTACCAAAACGGTACCATCTGGATTCTGTCGTCTGACGTATACCAAGAGACCATGTTCCCAGTTCAACCCCATTCGTCCTCGTGCAGCTTTCTTGCACCACTCTCTGCGTGCTTACAACAATCCGATGTACGCTACACGAAACAAGCTATGTGTTAACCGTTTCCTAAAACATCATATCATCCGCAATTCATGCTACTGTTCGTCCCTTGCGCACAGTACACTGACCTTTCTCAGCTTCTGATCTTTCTCAGAAATGAGCTTTTACCAGACCAGCCACGTCCCGACCGCCACACTTCTGATGCTCCTGTGACTGAACTTACTTTTCGAAGTAGCCTCCCGTCCTCATGTAATCCTCAAATGATCTTTCTTCCTTTTTATCCAGCCACGCCTTTATCCCTCCGCAGCCGCCGCTCCCTCACCCTGCCTATCGACGCCGTCACCCAAGCGAGTGACAGATGTCGCGCGGGTTCGGGCGCGCCCTTTATTCCCATCACGCGGACGAAATTCATCACGTGGGTTCTGCTTGATCGATCACCCGCATTGAAATTCTATCACTCGCGTGGCGAAGACGGGGTGACGAGTTCGTCAGCCTCGGCTTCACGGATTACAATGTCCTGGTTTGAAATTAGCGCGCGTAGATCAGGAAAATTGGCTTTTTCCCTTTTACTACACTTCAGTGTAATAAATATACGTGTTAGTAGATAACGTAAAATTAATGTTTTGTAGATCAGGATTATAAATGACCTATTTTGTTGCAAGAAATCGATTATGAAATAGAATTTTCTGGATCGAATTGTAAACTATTACTCGTTTATGGAACGAATAATTATGTCATCGCACATTCACCAATCGTAACGAGAAAATCGGAGAGGTCGGTAAACCGAACAGCCAACACCGTTTTTTTCGAACAAATGTTAAACACCCGTGAAGCCGTAATTAAGTTGTTTCCAAAAATTAACTCTGTATCTCTTATAAGTTTATATATCTGTTACACAAAACAAATATAATGTATGAAACTCGTTTAAAATGTTGCTTTATTGCATTGGAACAAATTTGATGGCTCGCATCTAACGTCGCTGTTTTAAAAACATATACTACTTGTGCATTAAAGATTAATATTATTTACTAGTTGAATAATATTCTATTACATTTGCTAAACATTAATAATTTGCTGTAATTTTTATTAATAGGTATTGAATCAAAATCCACGGCTCTCAAAACAATGTATTTGTAGAAAATAAAGTAAATAATTGTTTAAAAAATTCTTTGCACATTCATTTAAAGTGTCAAAGTCGTGACACTATTTTTACAATTGATTCAAAGTTGCGTAACTTAGTCTATTAAATACTGTGTTGAACAGTATGAAAGTTGATACTTCAAAGCTGGAGAATATGTACCTAGCTAAAAGCGCTAGAAGAGAAGAAATAACGCAGATGCAAAAATTCCTGTCAAAAATAACATGTTTCGGAACGATGGGGAAACACAATAGTATTTTAATTAGTGGAGTGACATCTCGTTAACTGCTGAAAAAGTGTGGCAAAGAGCTCATTTAATATGAAATCTGTACCATCTTGAAACGATAAGACGTGATGTACGAAGTGTAAATTATGTTGTGATTTATAAGTTGAAAGAGTTCTAAATCTTATCCCATTACAAAATTATAAGCCTTTATTAAAGAAAATGCAAACACATTTGGAGGAATGTTCCAATGAAATATTTCCGACGAATATCTTATACAAAATAGGGATGACCAAATTATTAGCATGTTCATTGTCTTATGATTTGACATAAGAGTTCAAGTTGGATTATTTTTGCCACTTCCAATATTTATCAATGATAAATAAATTCTTATTATTTATCGCAAAATTATCCACACAATAAATCTTTAGTTAGTGATGTTTGTAATCACTTTGTTGCAATAAAACGAAAATATTTTTTTTCCTTTCATTAAAATTCTGTAACATGTTTATTAATATCATTGTCTACACTCCTGCTGTCCGGAAACTGCTTCGACAGAAATCTTTGGTCGGTACTATGAGTTGCCCATAACTAATTTTGGTTGAGCCCTAAACGCTGAACATTTTGAAATAATACAAAGGAAACGAGTATATTCCCGTTGAGTTTGCGTAAGTGATGACGACAGACTGAACCTCGCTAATTTTTACACACACGCATCTTCAGAATCGACTCATTTTAAAAGAACGTGGCGTATTTCTATCCCTGCGGAACTCCAGCTGCACCACGGGATAAGATATATAGGTGTGTTAACTAGCCGCCTTTGGGGCAAATTTCCTGAAGCCAGTTTGAGGCTAGTTCCTCGCTTGTCCGTACGACGTGCACTATCGGTTTGGGTCACGATGTAAGATATATATCTTAAATCACATCTTAAACTGTGGCTATTACACAGTTTTACAAAACATTTCCTACTCATGTTCGTAACTTGTTCGCTCGAGACTTTACCAATTCCACCGCGAAACGACAAATCACTGATTTGAAATTTGAAATCAACTGGCCACAGCTGTCGAATGGATTACGACCAATCACGACTTTGCCCAATTGAGATCCCAAAATCGCAGCGCTTATATGCGAGAACTGTGAGAACTAGCCATCATATACGCTTCAGTTTCAGACTGGGAGTGAACACACCTATATATCTTACACCGTGCTCCAGCTGCACCGACAGTACTTCTGATTCCCTCTCACACCTTCGCCGAGGTCCACAAATCACTGTTCTGCGTCTGGTCTATCGTCACATTGGCCTTCACCCAGAGCGCGCGAGGAACAACAAAACCTCCACAGCAGCCGCGCCCTCCGGAGTGATCCACGGCTTCCGATAAACACGAGATGAGCAACGAGGAGCGAAGGAGGTGCCGATGACAGAGCGCGCTCAACAGGCTACGACCACGCGATCGATGCCTTTGCTCCCCGACCGGAGCTCCAGGATTATAAATACATATTTATCAATCTAACCTCTAGGCCTCTTTGAATAATCTGGGAAAATAATTTTTCTTATTGCTAGGTTAGAATGAGACGTTTCTTTACCATTCATTCTGAAATTTCGGTTTGTTGTTTGATTTCCTTCAGGATAATATTATATTGCGTTATATGAACACGAGGTGACATAACGTAAAGGTTAATATAATACACATTGTATTAATCTTCGCGATATCATACAACAGTACACCAGACATCACGCTCTACAATGACCAGAAACGGATTAATATAAATTGCACTGCTGCGAGACAGAAGGGAACATATAATCACCAAATCATCGTTAGCGTTCAAGACCTAATGTCGAGATACGTTTGTTGTAACATTACGTCATTTTATCTCGAGTAATTATTACGACAAATTGACATTATTTTTATGAATGCTATGTTTATCATTACCATAATTATTACTATTATTATTATTATTACAATTATTATTAATTATTATTATTATTATTAATTATCATTATTATTATATATTATGTGTTATGTGTTATGTTAGTGAGGGCTCCAAGCTGTGGGAAGGTTTTATTAACATAACAAGAAATGTTTCTTAAACAACACTCAGATTTCGAGGCGTTAGCGCTCTGATCCCAGAAAATATTGCGATCCTCTTGACTGCAAAAAACACTGTGCCTTAAGACGAGTATATCAATGACCACCAATAAATTATGTAAAACAAGATTTTGTACAAGAAATGTCTCCTACTCAATAGAGCATTGACATGCTTTGTGTGAAAGTTATATAAAATGCTTACACATAACGATGGATACATGAAATAGATCGACGTTTTTAATTAACGGTGTTTAAAAGTAAATATGGGGTGAATTGCAATACTTGGGATATTTAATATGAAGGATGAACCATAAACGATTGCAGTTGAATATCTCATGCATTAAATGAATCAGGATTTTTTTGAGGATCTTTGCACTAATTCAAAATTTCCCCTTCATAACGCATAAAACGAAATGTGAATTCCCTACATTTGATTAATAAGTCAATGTTTAACCAAAAACAGAAAAATTCAGCCGTATCTAATAAGTTCTTCCTCCTGTATGTGATTACTTCACTAATTTTTTTACAGTTTTAGCGCGCTTTTATCCACTGGCTTTACGCCCAAAGTCCGATTAGTATTTTCCTTCTCTAAAGTCGTAATATTTGGACGTTTTCCAACTGATACACCCACACAAGACGCGTAAAGAGGGGCAGACAGTGGCTCGGGAGGGGGGGGCGGAGGGAGCGGCGGATGACTGAAGAGCGCCCGACGACAGCTGAGGCGATGAAACGAGCGACGATCGCGCCTCACGCGGCGGGCGCGCGGTTTATTACGAGCTTTCCGGGAAGGCCGCTGCCGAGGCGGCGCGAGGGCACGGAGGCGCCCGCTATTCTGGGAGCGGCGCCACGGGGAGCTCACGTTGGGCCGAAAGAAGCGGAAAAGGGGCCGAAAGGGGCTGAAAGAAGCGGAAAGGGGCCGAAAGGAGCGGAAAGGGGCCGAAAGGAGCGGAAAGGGGCCGAAAGGGGCCGAAAGAGACCGAAAGGGACCGAAAGGAGCGGAAAGGGGCCGAAAGGAGCCGAAAGGGACCGAAAGGGGCCGAAAGGAGCGGAAAGGAGCGGAAAGAGGTCGAAAGGAACCAAAAAGGGCCGAAAGAAGCCGAAAGGTGCCGAAATCGGACACAACGCGCGAAAGGCGTCCCAAATTCAAGTAAAATACTAATAAATTCGGTGGTGGCAGCAGAGATCTTGTGGTACTCCATGATAAAATTCCATGGATAAAGAGGTGTCAACCACAATAGTAGAATACATTTTTTTGACTAAATTTTCTACACATTAAAAATTCTAGTCTACTATTGTGGTGGATATCTCTTTATCCTTGGAATTTTAAAATACTAATATTAATGCCCGTACAATCCCTTTCGAGTAAAGGCCTCGTGAAAGTCAGCGATAGCTTCTGAGTAGCCATTAGAGCAGTATCATATTAGCCATCAGTAGCTATCATAGAATTATGATTTGGTAGTCCCTGTTAATCTTAATCAAAATTTTTCAACATGCGTTAGCCACGGTAAGAAGAAAAATAACTTACTGTATTTCAGTTGAAATGTTATTCACGTAAATATTATAATTTTTTTGTTGAATGTCATTGCAATAATAGTAATAATGATAGTATTACTGTAGTACTAGCCAGTTCTGACGCACCGTCACTGGCCTCTGGCGGAATGTATTAGAAACTACGAGCTCTTGGCGAGATACGAAAAATAATGATCGTAGTGCATCCACCAACATTTTATTTAAATTATTTATTTTCCGCATTTGTGTTGTGTTAATCTTTATCAAACTTTGCATTGATTTTGCAACAATCTTGAAAAAAGCCTGAACTTTCTATCTATTCACACCCTTTATTTTAGTGGCATCGTTGTCTGTAGCAAATCGTTGTATTCACTGTTATTAGTATAGAGTAGTATATTCTAATTCTAGCAATTTTGGAATTGTAAACTAACCCAATATTACACTGTATTGTAGATACAGTTTGTAGTGATGTAGGCTAAGTATTGAGATAGATTTAGGTAGTTGTTTGCATTTACATTGTTTGTGAATTTTCATCATGAAAGGTAACTTTACTGTTATTCGTACTCACTTTCTTTCATGTTTTTTGTGCGTTTTTTCCATAATACATTACCAGAACATTTCTACAAAATTAATTCTATAGCTGAATAAAACGTAACCCTATTATTTTTAATAAAAATAAGTGGATAATATAAATGTTCAAATACATTCTTATGGAAGTGCCATTATCACTATTTATTACAAAGTGAAATCAATAAATAAATAACTTCGTTGTAAAAAATGGCGTAGGGTATACGAGTATTTCCACTGATCCTCTTTTCACGAAGATGAGTTATGAACACTTTAAAGAGCAATAAACTACTTAAAACTGTTCTTAGAACTGGCATCTTAATTGTAACTTAATACTACTTTATTTATAAGAAATATAACAGCCGCCGCTTTTACACGCGGAAACGACTGTGCAATGCTATTTTATTTGATAAAAATGTGGTAACACGACGGGTTAATGAAACAGCTGTTTGGGACGTATTACGAATGGGGTCGTAATACAAAATACGTTTGGGTCGTACGTATTACGAATTCCGAAATTAATGAACTCAAATATTAGATAAAATAATAAATAAGTTTCCTTACGATATATTTTGCGTAGTATGGGCGTATTCTAATAACAGACTAAGTTGAGATGTAATGATGCACAAAGGAATGTAGTGAAAACAATATAGCTCTATGTCAGGAAATATATTTAATAATTTACAGGATTGTGTGTGTTATTTTTGTTGTCAATTTGGAGTAAAATGTTTGCACGCAAGTGCACCAGGTTTAAAAGTGTAATTTATTAATGTTTTGATCCATTTAGAGTTTGTAACACGTGTTATAGTAGAAACAATGTATTATTCAATGATACCCATGATAATGAAATAATATTCATCTAAATGCTGGCAA
The DNA here is from genome assembly GCA_031308135.1 of Acheta domesticus. Lineage (NCBI taxonomy): Eukaryota > Metazoa > Arthropoda > Insecta > Orthoptera > Gryllidae > Acheta > Acheta domesticus. Next base: position 78,077,957 of record JAHLJT010008756.1, read on the forward strand.
TAGAGAATATTTTATTTATTTGATCAATATCTTAAGGCAAGGGAAACAATAAGTTGTTAAATTAACAAAAATATCACTAATAAATAATTGCAATTTGAAATTGAAATGTTTTGAAAAGAAATAGGAAATTCAATGTGAATTAAAATGAGAAAAATGACGAAATATTACAAATAAATTACGTGATAAAAAGAAAACATGTTGAGGTGTCAACTGTAACACTGACGTTGCGTTGGTGGTAATAGTTCAAACATGCTTTTTGTTTAATACATCATTATCATGAAATTGCCTATTTTCTCTAAAAAAATAAATATCCATTTACACTAATGAATACAATAATGCGAAAACTAGATTGTCTTGGAGATGTTTCTATCTAAACATATCAGCGTAGATAATTTTGTGAGCTTCGTTTACATTTGAATAAGTAAATGTGCTATACTGATAAACATGACTATAGGAAATAGAAATTAAAACGAAAATATTTTAAAACTGACGCTGAACTAAGTTAAAAGGGAGTAGTTTCTTAAATAAACTACAACCCGAATAATGAAAATAATAAATTCATAATAATAAATGAAGTACTGAAATAAAAAATTAAACTATACATATTACAAGAAGCACATTTTGAAATTCATAATGAGGAATGTTGATTGATTTGTCTATCTTCGAGTAATTTACTTGCACTTTTAGAAAGATGTCAATCCAAACATTAATCCACTAAATTCTTAAAAGTCAAATTGCAGTGTTTAAAAACACTATATAAAATATACTTTAGCTAAATTAAGCTCTTTTATTTTAGTTCATTCTTTTTTTGCTAGAGGATATACTGGCCACGTGACATTTGAGCATCATCAAAATAAACGCTGAAATTAAAAAAATCTTAGAGTACAGAAAAAGCTTCAAAATGAGTATACATATTAGGCAATGTTTTACTATTTTATTTTAATTACATACGCTACACGATTTTTCGGCGTTTAAAATGCTTACTCAGAACGTGCAAAATGCATTAGTTACATATCCGCTCGTAGTGCGGCCGTTCGGCGAGAACAGAAAGTGAGAAGAAAGAAGTTGAAGGGGATGGTGAAGGGAAGTAAAGGAAGGACTGAAAGGTAATATTGGACATGCATGAAGTATTCAAGCGCCGATGTCAATACTTTTTATCGACTTATCGATTTTGAATCTGACACTTGCACATACAATATATTGTAATATACTGGTGGCTGGTGCTTGGGTTGCACGGTTACACAACACCCAGATAATCGAAAAAAATCTTATATGTTAGGGATATACATTTTCCTTTTAATGACATTCAATATTCACGATACTGCAGCAATATCGATGTCTAACAAATCAGTTTGAAAACAAAAAGCGCCCAACGAGCGCTCTCTCCGGTGACTCGGGCTCTCCCACACAGGGCACCATGTCACGCTTTTACTACTGCATTTATTCTTTGGCCCACCAATTTGGCGTTTACTGTTTGGTCCCCCTATTTCTTCAACACAAGGTTTCACACGGCAACCAGCCACCGACTTTCAGTGCAGAAATTTGGGAAGTTTGATCGAAAAGCGCGGCGCGGCGTCTGAGGGAAATACCTAATGTCTTCGTCTACAACTAGCAGCAACTTAATATGAAGTTGAATTTATTGAAAATACACAGATTTAGTCTATTATTGATGATATAAATCCATTATTTACGATATTTGGAATTTATTTTCGTTTTATGTAAGGTTTGTTGATTCAAAATGTACATTTGATGAATCCTTAGTGTAAAGTTTGCTGTACTTTAAAAGTCCTCTTTCTGCTCTTCATGATCTGTGCAATGATCTTCCTGGCAGCAGTGACAGTTTGTGAGCTGCCACCGGCGTGAATGTGGTGTGTGGAAGATATTTAGTTATTGCAATATAAACCAAGGTAGTGAAAGTTTTGAAAAAATAATTATTTTTCGTTATCATCCTTATTTCTAGCAGTAATAACAACCAAGGATGAAGACAATAATGGTTGTTGCAAAATGCTGGAGTACGATCTCCATATTTTTGAAACCTACTTTGTTATTGTTTTGTATGGATTCTATTTCCTTCAATTGCCTCAATGCAGAACTAATACAAAATCTCGGGTGCCCATTGGAAATTAAAACCATAACGCTTGTGCGTAGGGAGGTAAACATACCTGACACGGACACTACACATAAAATTATGCAAGTACTGGCTAAATCAAAACTTTTATTAAACTTAGTTTTAATTAATTTACATTAACTGCTTACGTTTTATTATACTATTAGTGTTCTGAGTTTTGGAAATTACATTTCCGTCATTCGATGGAGTTGCAACCCTCAGTTTTTTGGGGCACTAGACGCCACTGTTGCAATAACATTACGCTGTTCTTTTACGTAAATATAGTTTGATGGGCTCATGATGCGCAACATGGAGAAGATACGAATAACGAATGTAAAATTCGTGAGTTCTTTTTGGTTCTTCCATTTTCCTTTTCTACGTAAGTTGCATAAGGTTAATCCAGCCGATAACGCTGTTTTGCACTTTCATTTCATTTTATGATGTTTGCGAAAGGAAGTTGAAGAGCGCCAAAAGAATCCATAATTCATCTCCTATAATATTCAACTCTTGGGAGTCGTCAGTGTTTATGCTTCCGTTGCCTCCTCACCGTCAGTGTTTTGGCTTCGTTGAATTGTAGTCTCTGTTTTGCGGCTTTTATGCAATAGAGAGACCTTTTGAAGTGAGTAGCAGGCTATATTAAAAATGGAATGTATACTTCGTTATAGTTTAATGACATGTGGCCTAACCATATAGTGGTGTGCTTGTAATAAATAAACGAAATGTGCGATGAGAGCATCTACAGCAATTCTTTATCCGGAGAAAAATTATTAGAATAGAATATCATTGGTTTTTTCATATTTAGAAAATTGCGAATTAACATGATTTCATGCCATTTTTTGCTTTTTCAAAAAAATATGAAAATGCTATTTACAATTTACATCAGTTACTATTTTCAGGGAAGGCACAAGACGACGGCAACCTATTTCTGACAATCTCACGAAGAAACAGACACGATATCCGTCGATCGTCATGTCATACTTTGGCAGGCAGGAGGTGGAAGTGATTGAATTCCTACGAACGAGTTAAATTTCGATTTCCCAGAATTGTTTGAATTTCTGATGATTCGTGGCCAGTTACAAATTTCTTAGAAATGCCAAGACATACTGACGTTGATGTTAATATACTCATACTGTTTCATATCCAGAGGTGTAATAGCGATTGATATCGTAATAACAATGAATTACAGGTCATGGTTTCTCTTTAGTTATGAGCAAAATGAACGTAGTTAAAGCACGCTAGACAGTAGGGTTAAGTGTAGGTTAACATATCGGGACACTCAGAAGGGATTGGATATGCAAGGACCTCTCCAAGTAAAAAAAATCGTTGGGTCTAATAGACGTATGATTGTCAGCAAAACAATTTTAATCAAAACATTACGAATATCGTTATCAATAAGTTAATGATGATTAAGATTTAATTCACGACGAAGCAGAGGTAACAATGTTGCCGCTGAGATATCGCAGCCGGTTCGGTATCCAGATGAGTACATTGCGCAATATGACTACACAGCGGGTCGTCCTGCTAAGACCGGATTGATTGATTTAAGTTTATGATTACTGATTCCGAATGCTTCACTAGACCTGTAAGTGTAGTGCATGCTTTTTTCCGTGAGGTTTTCCTACCGTCAGCTAGCGGGATTTTCCATAAAAAGGTATCTCCCACCAGCGGGGCGCCGCCCCAGCTGGGGCAAGCTCTAGGGACCCGATCGGTCTCCCGGCATGTGTGGTAGTTTAGTGCATGAAAGTGTATGTGTAAGAGATGAGGAAGAGGAAGGAAAGATTCCGCGTGGTCGGTGGCCCTTTTGTTAGGGTACTGCTCCCACATTGATCTGGTATGTTTAGTAAAAACCTCGGAAAACTACCGATCAGAGCAGGCGACCACTGGAATTTTCCTCCAGACAGTGACAGAATTCCATCTACCTAGTGTGGAAAATAGTACCACTGCCGGGAATGGAACCCTAGGACCTCCCGATCGGAGGCTCTGCAGTGACATCACATGATGCCCTGAGCCACCTCTCCCGGTCTAAGGCCGCAGAGCAGTACTGTATCCACAGCATAAGAGGTCACGACCAGAGGTCACCCCCGCGCAACAACGGTAGCGGGGGATTTGAAGCAACAGGGTCGTTTCCTCTCGGACACGGCGCGGATGCGGTGCGGCGCGGCGCGGCGGAGTTCTTAACGACGCGAAGGGCGGGGTCGTCGGTGCCGTGAGAGGACGGGGGCGTGGGCGGGGTCGGGGGTGGGGGTGGGGGTGGGGGCGGTCTGGGCGCAACGACCGGTCTTCCGCCGGCGCCGACCTGCTCTCCGCGGCCGGCCCCGCCCACTCCTCCGCCCCCGCCGCCGGCAATGCGACCGTTGCGTGCACCGCGGCCGGCGCTCCGAACGAGCGAGTCCGCCCTTGCAAAACGTAGTGCTTCGACGTGGAATGCCGTCTTGAGACGGCGTGTTCTCTCACCTCTGTTAGACCGGCTGAGTTTAGCTCAGAACCAGTGTTGCTGCTGTCTCTGCCGCGGCTGTGATCAGGGAGTGTCCTAGGGTTCGAGTCCAGATGGTGGCGGATTAGGAACACTAGCTCTTAATCCCGGAGTGCTCGCAATAGATCTGTGAGATCCAAGCCAGGGCAATATTGTGTAATTAAATTATTGCGATGCATTAGGTGTCTGATATTTCATGTATTCCTTCATTGTACTTTTCTAAGAACGCCTGGCCTTCTATTTTTATTTTTTCGACGGGTCATTTCCCTTGAGCATGCTGAAACGTGATTGCTGCGCTCTGTGATATCTGTCAGATACGTTGTAATCACTGGCGCCAGTGCAATGTGAGCTCCTCGTGTAAGCAACACGATTCATGGTATTATTTTCAGGCGTGTCTATGACAAGTGTTTGATTTATTAACAATTGCATTGAGAGACATGTACAAACCAAATAAAATACGTATTTCAGTTAATAGAGCTTCAGATCATTCCCATTCATGAAAAGTTTAGCTATATCTGAGAGATACATTGCGGGCACTGGCGTGAGTCTACCTACTGCGGGCACTTCCGGTTTAAGCTGGGTTGAATGCGGACGCTGTCTGGAGGAGAGATCTAGTAACCGGGTACTCTGATAGAGAGTTTTCTGTGGTTTCACCGACCAATTCTAGTCGATTGTCGGAGCGGTACCCCAGCAAACAGCACATGGAATGCGCGCGATCTTCCTTTCTATTCCCTTTCCTATTCTCTACCCCTTTTCGGCCTCACATTTACATGAACTACACAACTGCACATGTTGGGAGGCCAGTCTGGAGCTTAGAACTCGTCCCGGCTTGGGTGTTTCCGGTCGGGGAAATATCTGAAGAGACAAATCCCCCACCACTCGACGTAGAGGTGGGCGCTGAATCTCGCTAAACAGCGAGGAGGACACCTCTCCTTCTAGGCATAAAACACATTTAACATAACTGGACTAATGATCATAGCAGTTTACAAGTCGAAAAACGTCAACCAGCCACATTTCTGGTTGTCGATCTTGGTATTTATACGTTATGGGATTTTCCCTTCTGCAGCTCAATATCATGTGCAGACGCATAGAGGCTGTAGCAGCATGGCGGCGCACTGAGGCGGCTAGTTGCTCAGTGGTGAAGAAAAACAGTCCCTTTCCTTTACGCATGTCCTACCGCACCCAACCACAACTCGGCGTTGACAAGTTATGGCGCATTCACAGTGAAACATGTAAAATAAATGTAACAAGAACCCTAAAACTTAGTGTCATGTCATTTGAAGGAGCCGTTCAGAAAGGTAAACGTAAATAATAAAACGACGGCGTTGCAATACTTCCTTCTCCGCAGTCCTTCCGCGTGAAAAGCCGCCTTCAGTCATCTTCCTTCACTTCTGTTCATGGGTCTCCATACCTTGACGTCATGTGGTTTTTCCCTTCTGCGGCTGGAAGCCGTGTCCAGACGCATAGCATCCATAGGGTCATAACGGTGTATGGAGCCATTCAAAACTGTGAACGAAAACCTAAGTAATAGTGCGGAGCCGTGAATGTATCACGTGCACGTGAACATGGTTTGAGAGCAACTTATTATCGTGTACCGTAGCAACATCCAATCGTCTATCGTTTTCGTTGGGCAGAAGTCAATTAAATTTGTAAGAGCAAACATTTCCATCGTTGCTCATCGTTTCATAGGATCACTCATTGCATAGTATTTAATAAGAAATTTTTGTTCTCTTAGCATTATCACATCCATATTATTTACTGCCCTACGATTGATTACGGAATTTTTGAAGAGAGTAATATATTGATAGGTTATTTTAGACGTGATAACGTGTATTTACATTTAAATAAACAATATTTATAAAGGATTCATCCTAATGTTCATTCACACGTTCAACATGTCCTCACGTTATAAAATTCAATGTTAACGGCACTTTATGAGTCACCGCGTACAGGCGGTAGACTGCACTGGCTTCATCGCCTCAAGCAGGTGGGATTACGAGGTCTTTAAACTACCGTTAATTGGCTTCGTTAGCGTATGTAAATGCGAGTCCGCAATTAAAGTTTCGTAGGCCGGGAGCTCATTCGTGGGCTGAACGATGATGGTGGATTTTTGGCGCAAGCTAAGTAGTACGTGATACCTTCTTGACCATCTTGATCTCCATTTAATTTAATTCAATTTAATGACGCCTTATTTTGCGTGGCAAGACCCAGGCCATGAAGGTTGCTCTTTCGACTGACAACGCAAATTTTATTACGCTTCTTTCGTCATCTAATAGCGAAAGGTATTACTAGGACGACGAAATAAGAGATTATAATTTTTCTCAAAAGCTTCTTTTAGGTTTGAAATCTTTTACATGCAGTAAATCTACAACATGGGACAGTCAACATTACTTCCCCTCCAAAGGGAGGCAAACGAATAATTTTGTAATCCATAAAAATCTACGGCTTCGAATGGATTTTATCCTGCAAACTTGGGTATAACAACCTGCGGGGGCCATCCCTCATGACCTACAACAGTCTCAAGCAATACCCAAATGTCACATTAAAACTTATGTAGGGTAGTTGAGCCAGAAAGTCTGAAAATTTGTTTACTCTTCTATTCTAATTTCAAAGACACGTTTAATCCAGATTATTATGCAGATTTTAACGAACATTTATTTTTTCTTCAAACGGTATGTTCTAAGTGGTCAAATATTCTACAAAACACCGATGTTTTGGCACATATTTAACCCTTCCGTACGTTCCGACGAGCCTTTATCCCAAATTGAGGATCAGTGGTACGTTAGCACTCACAAAGCTACTGAATCTACTCTACAAGGGTTTGAACAATCTTCCAAATTTCGATCTTTCGATCATTCCAATCACCCATAAGCATGATCGAAAATGTTACCTTGCCGATCCCCGCTGATGGAGATTGCTAAGCCAGTAGTGTCGTAGCGATCTCGGACCCAAGGATCGCGGGTCCCAGTCCCGCCTCGGGTATGGTTGTATTTGTGTGTAACCCAATAGTGATCGTTAATGACCTAGATGCTGATGCGACCTTAAATAACCAAAAAAATGTTACTTTCCGATGAGTATGTTTGTTGTTATTACTCTACCCACAGTCTTGTGGACAAGGATCAATTTCTTGGTTTGAATTCAAAACGAAAGCATTTCTTTGCTTTCAATGCATTTCTAGATTTGTAAATTATTCAAAACGCCAGGTGTAGCTCGTGGTTTATAAGTATACTCAAATAACGTAGGAACAATGTACTCAATAGCTCACAAAACGGTGTACGTCGTGTGTGAAACGCTTGAGAGTCTCGCGTTTCCAGATTTGGTTTCTGTAAGTTAATGTTTCTGTAAGTTAATGTCAAAAGTAAAATTGAGGAAAATATTACAATATCTCACAATTTTCTAAAATGGTCACCAGAGAATTGGGTTGATATCTTATTAACAAAAATCAAAATCAGAAAAGTTGTCGGTTCCTGAGTGTAATTGGATACGACAGAACAGACAAAAGGACATACTATTTCGTATCTTTACAGGCCAAACATTCAGGCGAAAAAAGGTGAATATCAGCAATACTCGCCAGGGAAGAACAGAATTCAACTGAGAAAAACTATTTTTTTTGATTGAATGATTAGTGATTCCAGCCGCGCCAACGACTAAGGCCACCATTCCCTTAAGTACAGTGTATGTTTTCTCATCGGGAGTAGTGTTACATTCCCCCTCTGGATGGTGAGATCCGGCGCCGACCTACCATCAGCCAACGGGGTTTTCCCCAAATAGGAATCTTCCACCAGCGGAACATCGTCCCAACCGCGACAAGCTTCAAGCTTCTGACCGCTCGCCCGGCATGAGTGGTAGTGTATTGCATGTAAGTGTAAGCGAAGTGAGGGGTGAGGAAAGGACAAGGAAGAGGAAGGAAAGATCGCGCGTGGTTCGTGGCCCGTTTGATACGGCACTGTTCCGGCAATTGGTCGGAGAGGGCACGGAAAACTGAGAGCCTTCCCACGGAACAAAGCCGGGTACGCCCGCCCAACCCAACCGGGGAAGAACAGCATCCAACGCTGAGGAGCACGAGGGGGAGGAGTAACGTGAAGGGCCAGATGGGCGCAGTGACCTCTCCCATTCGGCGTGCAGACCACTCCGCCCGTGCGGATACTACGGCCTTTGCGTGCCCGCGCGCGGCCGAGCCTGACGCAGACGACGACTTCGGCGAAACGGCCGCTGCTCGCGTCTTTAGAGACACCGCCGCCGCCGCCGGCGCGTCCTCACTTCCTGCCGCAACGACCGCCAGAGAGCTGCTAAAAGCCTGAGGAAAACTCGCGTTCCGGACGTGACATCAAAGTGAATGGAGGGAAAGTTACGGAATTCGTGTTTAAATCAGGAATACTGATCTCATGGGAAGGCGGTTCTTGCAGAAAACTACGTCTGCTTAAAAACATTTTAATGTAAACACTTTTGAAATGTTGGGTCATTTTGCAAATACGTAAAGAAATGTTTAAATGGCGAAGCATACGCAGAGAATTTTATGAGATAAATTTGTAATTAAAAAACTAACAAAAATAACACTGTGAACATCAAGTCCATATTTATTCGTTTTTGACATGACATCACACAATGGCATCATTTCTTTAAAATTCGTTATCATTTTAGCATTATTATTTAAAAAATTATAATTAATATTTTAACTAAAATTGTCTTTAGGAGTACTGCAATAACGTAGTTTGAACAGAAACCCAGTTCTTGTAAACCAAGAATATAACACATGTTGCTGTTTCGTAACGCAACACGTAAATAGCAATATTTAATGACGGAAAGACAATTTCTAGGAACCTTGAGATATCAAGTTACCGGCTATGTCGTAAGCAGTAACGCACTGAGAGACACTAAAAAAATTTTCAATAGGAAACCTACAACTTGAAAATGTTTTTTTGAAATGAAAGCAATATATCAAATTTTCATTAAATGTTTTCAATTAATTTATATTTTTATTACATAAATGCTTTTGTTGTTGTATTTTTATGAATAATTTCGAAAAATAACAACAAAACCTGCTGAAAATGAAACAAAATCTACTGTTATTTTATAATTCTTTTATTGACATTTCTGTTTCAAAACTGTGACTCCAAATGCAAAGGAGACACACGACATACATATAAATTGAAAAAGCACTCGAATCAGAGATATTTTAAAAGTTGGAAAAGTAATGTTTTGTGTACACTAAATAGTATTGTACGTTCTTTTTTTGTGTGAGAAATGCTCCATTAGTCTTCAAATATGCTGCAAATAATGGTACCATAATTCCCTTTAACAAACCATGGCTTAACGTACCTCCGATATTATACGAAAAATATTGTTCAAGAAAATAAGTAATTTAATGCGATACTTTACGCATATGTGCATAGCAGATTCATAGCATTCTTCATTACTGCTTATAACGTCCGTTTTGCGTCCGTGCTTGGTTCCCTCTTCCCCGGCCGTGCCTCGGGCCGGAGATCGTGCTCATCCCAGACAGCCGAGCTGCAGAGCGCGACGGCCGGAAACTGCCGGGGCTCTCCGTCAGACGGACTTCCGGAGGCGCGACCGTCGGCGGTCGACGATTCCTTCGGGTCACAAGCCGCTCCCGGCAAGGACAACGGAGGGAGGAGCGGGAGACTGCACGGAAAGGAGGGCAATTGCGTCTGAGAGGAGGGGGCGCGGAGGAGGTGAGCGCGAGAGAGGGGGTGAGCCCATGCAGCAAAGTGGGTTTACGCTTGAAACGTGAGACTTCTTAATTGATTGGTTGAATATTTTGTATTTCCGGGCATGTCAACTGACAAGCTCATTAGTATTATTGTCAAGGTCGATGCCAAGAGCGGGAGTCCGTGGCACGAGTGACACGACGAAATCGCCCCTCCACACAGTTCATCACTCCACACAGTTTGCCCCCAGAGACAACGCCAGACAACGTCATCCCTACTGTAAAACGATTGGGTTACTAATAGTTTACTTTTCCGACGCTAGTTGCGCAGAGAAGCTCGTGGCATGCTACGCTGCCTCGACGCTTGCCACTGCCACCAGTAGTGAACTTGACACCACTGGTGTAGCCCTTCTTTTTCCTCGGAAGGTGGCGGTGATATTCCCCGTTGGATGATGAAATCTGGCGCCGAACAACACGTCGCGCAGAGGTGTTTTCCCCAACCGGGTAATACCCATCAGTGGGGCACCACCCCAGCCGGGACCATATCTAAGCTCCCGACTAGTATCCCGACATATGTGGTAGTGTAGTGTAATTGTAAATGTAGTGTGTGTAAGAACGTGATGAGAGTAGGACAAGGAAGGGGAAGGAAGATCGCGCGCGGTCCGTGGCCCGTTTGTTATGGTACTTTTGCAGCATTCCCCTGGTGTATTATTACAGAAACCACGGAAAACTACCTATCAGAGAAGCAGTATACTGGAATTCTTCTCCAGACAGCAACTGAATTCGACCTAGCTGGCAAGCTAGTGCCGAAAATCCTGTCATCGTAGGAACTCGGATCATAGGACCTTCCGTTCAGAGGAACTACAGTGACATCATTTGGGGCCCTGGGCCACCTAAGGAGGCGAGAGTTCTACAGGTCAAAGCGAATTCCACTGGAAAATTCCTCAGTAATTAAGACAAATTATTTTTATCTGAATATGCACAAGGTTGTATTTGATAAACTTAAACGTTAAAATGTAAAATCAATATTAATTATTTCCAAAACTACAAAAAACTTCAATAATAAAGTAGAATCATGAAGCGTCTCTGAAGTTGTCAGTGACATTTTATACTAAAGAGGAATTCAAAATTCAGGTGAATCTGATAACTAAAATTTGAGGAAATCATGAACAGTGGGCAATAGAAAATGGGCCTGGGAACGCTACACAGATGACAGAATGATGGAATATTTATTCATTTCGATCGCGTATGCATCTCCCTCTCGGACGTTTCCTGTATTAGAAGAACAAATGTTTACGTGGTTTTGCTGAGAAACGCTACGTTACTGCCCAGGAGTCTCTTCTCGAATTCCCTTCTTCTGTAAGGTCAAGAAAGTTAGCTGAATGTGAGTCAATGAGCTGATATTTTTTTTAAATTTTGCCAAAGAAAAAAACCAACTTTTCGGGATAAAAAGACGGAAAACAGAAATGTTTGAATTGACGAAGTTGAGGTGCATATTAGGACAGTCCCATATCGAGTGCAGGCGTCAGATAGCGCTCGATATGAGGCAGTTACACTTGCCCGATAGCCAGCCGTCAGAATTGCAATGCACGTGCTGTTTGCGAGAGACGTTAATGACCTGAGGTTATAACGACGCTTCAAGACATAAAAGCGGGCACTAAATTCCAGTGACACACAGGCAGCGCGAAATTGAAAAATTACAAAAACACTTTCTTTAGAAGTCTATGCTTTTGAGGAAACACAAAAAAGGAATTATTTATTTCTAAAATTATATAAAAACACTTTTTACCGGATTAAATGTTCCAGCTTGTACGTAAGAAGTGAACTGTAAGTAATCTTCATCGAAGTAGGCTATTTATGATAACATTAAATCGATCAATGAATGAAGTCCACAATTCAGCTGGGTCATTACAGTCTTCTTGCTGTTGTAGTTCGATTAATTATTTTGGGTTAAATTTATCATCATTGAATATAAAATATACGATTAATACACAAACATATTTTCTGGTGAAAAAACATGAAAAAATATCAAATCTGATTTTACTCCCTTCTTCAGGACACTCTACAGCCCTTATTTCAAGAATAAATCTGAGAACAACCAAGCTAATTATCGGGCAATGTAATCAACATTCAGTCAGCTAATGCTATATTTACTACAAAGCCATTTAAATAGTTAATTTTAGAGCAGCTCTCTTACAAGGACAAAAAATTTTATTGTAATTATATTTTTATTAGAGTATCGATGTTCGGATAATTTGTAATTCCAGACAAATATTTTATTTGAACCTCAGCGTTCGTCGAGAACGTCCAACAAGGTCGGAAGCAACGAATTACGTCCGACACGTGGTAGCAAGTAGAGGGCACACGTCATGTAGGGGCAGACTGTGGGGGATCAACCGTGCATCTCAGCGGCGGACGCGTTGACAACCTTGCGGTCGGACTAGATGGCCCTCCGAGATTTAGATGCTGCCGTGTCGCACAGGACCACTTCCCGCCCGCGGCCGTCCTTCAAAGGCCGCCACGCCATTCAGGGCCACTGCGGAAATGTCGTGACTGGTTAACGGTCGCCTGCCGCCCAGACAGCCCCGGCCCTGCCGCCAGCCCTGACCTGGCACCGCTTGCGGCCGCGGGAGTTGCATCGCCGTCGTCCAGGTCCGCCGTCCCGGCCATCGACCCGGCTGTCGTCCCAGGAGTCGTCCCGGCCGTCATCCAGACCACCGTTCCAGTCATCGTTTCGTCCGTCGTCCCTCTGTCGTCACCGCCGTCGTCTCCATCTCCGTCTTCCCGCTGTCGTCCATCTCGTCGACCAGCCGTCATCCCCAACGGTCATCCTCACCTTTGTCCCCATCGTCGTTCCCCCGCTGCCGCCCTCGCTGTAGTCACCGCCATTATCTCCGTCGTCCCCACCATCATCCGTCGTCCCCGCCAGTCATCTCCGCCATTGATCTCCACTCTCGTCCCCTCCATTATCTTTTCCGTCGTCTCTGCTCTCGTTACCAGCCGTCATTCCCGCCGTCAGTCTCCATCCTTCGTTCATACCGTCGTCCCCGCCGTTCCCCTCGCTGTAGTCCCCGCCAGAATTCCCACGTAGCTCTGCCATCATCTCCGCCGTCGTCTCCACCTTCCTCCACACCGTCGTCCCCACCGTTCCCATTGCTGCAGTCACCAGCATTCCCACGTCGTCCCCGCAGTCATCTCCGCTCTCGTCCCCAGTATCATCCGCTTTCGTCCTCTATCGTCCCCCTCGTGGTTCCCACCGTCGTCTCCGACGTCATTCCCGCCGTTGTCTCATTGACGCTTACTTACACCCACTGCAAACCCTGCCACCACACTACATAAACGGTCATACCTCCGTCGCCTACTCCTCTACTTCCAAAATTTTCGTTTCCTCCATCTTCTTAGCCTCTCCGCCTCCCCCTTCCGCTTTAATAGAATTCACCACCGTCTCAGCCTCCCCCGACAGCTCGACCCCATGTTTACTTCTGTCTTCACCTTCCACTCTATTTCCTATACCTCCTGCCATGCATTTGTCTTTGCCTCTCCCTTTCCCACCGTCCCTGTGCCCGCCTTTCTCTGCAAACATTCACCTTAACCCTAAGCTCCTAATATTCCTGAAGAAACTCTGTCTAGCAGGTTATAGAGTTCGAGTATCGACGGTGGCAGATTTTTTATTTTAGCTATTCGAATTTTAGGTATTTCGATTCTAGCCATTTCTTCAGCCCTCGGATTCTATTACTACAGTTCTAGTTTTTTTCGTTCCTAGACTGGCTTGATCCTATCGGTCCTATCGGTCCTTTCGATCCTACCGGTTGTTTTCCGCGGTTTCTCCGATCAATATAAGGTGAATACTAGGAAAGTACCCTTTACAAACGGACCACGGACTTTTCTTCCTCTTCCTTATCCCACATTCTCACCTTTCACGTACACACACTTACGTGCACTATATTACCTAACAAGACGAGAGACCAGTCGAGAGTTTAGTGTGCCCTTGGGGGAGATACCACGAGGAAAGATACACCGCAAACCGACGTGTAGGTCAGTGCCAGATCTTACCATCCAATGGGGAAGGTACCACTGAAAACACACCTCCTGGGAAAAGCAATCACTGCACTATCCGGACCAATGGACTCTTAACCACAGCTCAGTGTTGTTAAGGTCGATGCCACGAGTGGGAGTCCGTGGGACGAGTGCCACGGCGAAATCGCCCCTCCACGCAGTTCATCACCCCGCCACCAGAGGCAACACCATCCCTAATGTAAACGGCGGAGTTACTAATAGTTTCCTTTCCCGACGCTAGTTTGTGCAAAGAAGCTCGTGGCATGCTACGGTGCCATGACGCGTGCCACATCCACCAGTAGAAGATCCTTCACACCACTGCCATAGCTGTTGACATGCTCGCAAACAATCAATAATGCCTGTACCCATTCAACCCGCTCTCCACCGCCACGCCCTCCTCGCTCCCGCCTCCACCACTGCCACCATTTCCTCCGAATCCTCAGCTCGGCGTTTCGCCGCTGTCGATTCGGCCCGTGACGGGTCGTTGGAGGCACGGAGCCGTCGCGTGACAACAAGCGATCTACAAGCCGGATGAGAGCATTACAGGCTCCTGACTTCAAAGGTAGATAAGTATTTGTTGGAAGGAGATTTGCGGCAATAGCAAGACTTTGAGATTCTTTTCTTGTATAAAAGATGACGTGATATTTTTTTACAGGGCGCTATTTAATTACTAATATTTAATTATTACAAACATTTAAAACCATTTCGTTGTTTCTTCTCTTTAAGAATATTAAAAGAATAATTCTACTAACAGATTTTCTGCAAGATTATGTGTTAAATAATTTTACCTCCTTCTGTGTATTCCAATAAGATAGAAATGTAATAATTTTATAATGTTAATAGTAACAGTAATACTACTTGTAATATTAACAATAATAACAACAATAATAATAATAAAAATAATGTTTTTGTCAAGTGTAGTGTTCAATCCCGGTAACAGTAGCTAGCATTACGGACTGCAACACCATACGTTTGTCTGACGATAATTATGAAACTTGAGAAACTGCGGTCTCATTTGCATGTTCTCACAATACTCCAATACTTTGCAGAACTATCGTCAATCACTAGCCCGGACGACGTACGCGGCTATCTCCTTCTCCCTCTGCCCTCCCTGCGCTCGCTCTCCCTACCGCCTTCCAACATGCATCACCACTTCTTTCCTCGTTATCTCTATCACTATTTCCTCCCCTTGATTCCACAATCCTTTGTTTTCATTTCTGCTCATTCCTGCCTTCACAATTCCACTCCTGCTACGTGCTGATAACAGCTGTTCGCTCAACATCTCAAACAGTTCTCCTCAACAACAGACCACTTCATCAGCGATCCCTGTAGTGCTTCTAAACGGGAAGTCCTAGAATTCCAGCCCCGACGTAGCAGGATTTTCGACACTAGCTGGTAGCTAGGTCGAATTCAGTCGTCTGGAAGAGATTTCTAGCGGCAGGCTGTTTCGACGTGTAGTTTTCCGTGGTTTCCTCAATCAACACTAGACGAACGCTGATGCAGTATCCCAACAATCGGGCCACGGACCGCGTGCGATCTTTCCTTCCACCGCCTTGTCCTATACTCAACCCTTACATACACACACACACACACACACACACACACACACACACACACACTCAAATGCACTGCACTACACCACTTGTCTGGAGGTCAGTTGAGCTTACATCTTGCCGCAACTGGGGCGGTGACCCGCTGGTGGGGAAATAGTTGGGGAAATCCCTGCTAGACGACGTAGGTCGGTGCCGGATCTCGCCATCAAGCGATGGATGATCATCGCCCACTCCCGCGACAAGAAACAAGCATTACACTTACGGGCCTAGTCACCACTACAGTTGACGCCCCCGGAATCACTAATAAATAAAAATAAAAAAAGTAATATACCTGTGCAATACCCAAAGAAAGAGGCTACGGACCACGCACGATCTCATCTTCCTCTTTCTTGTCCTATCATCACCCCTTCCTTAAACACGTTAACTTACTACATGCACTAAACTACCACATGTCAAAAGCGTAGAGCTTGTGTCGGCTGGGCGGGTACACCGCTGGTGGGAGGTACCCAGTACTCCGTAAGCCGACGGGAAGAACTGCGCCAGATCTCACCAACCAGCGGGGGAAGACAACCGCCATCTCCCATTATAAAACACACACTACATTTACGGGCCTAATGACTATCGCAGTTGGCGAGCCCGGAAACATCAATCCATCAAATTCAGCTTTCCTCAACCCTCCCTTCATTCCCACCTCCGTCTGTGTGTGTCTCCCTCCCTCCGTCTGTTTCCCCCCTGGAGGAGCGCCGCGCGGGGCGCCGAGCGGCGCGCGCCGTTTCGCCGCCAGCCGGAGGAACTCCGCCGCCGCGGGCGCCGGTCGATGCGGGGCGTCGCCGGCAATTTCCGGCGAATTTGCAGCCGCCGCCGCCGCCGCCCGACGCAGCGCGACGCTGCGCCGCGCCACATCACGACGCCGCACCGCTTCCGCCCGCCCCCAACTCCCCCGCCGCCGCCTCCCCCGCCGCCGCCCCCGCCCCCGCCTCCGCCCCCGCCGCCGCCCCGCCGCCGCCCCCGCCCCCGCCGCCGCCCCGCCGCCGCCACCCCCGCCCCCGCCTCCGCCCCCGCCGCCGCTCCCGCCGCCGCCGCCGCCGCCCCCGCCACAACTGCCGCCCTCATCCCACTTTGGTCTCGGACGCGTCGTTGACCGCAAGCGGATTTTAGACACTAGTTGGATGGTTATTGTGCGATGCCCCTCAAGCCCCTATGGCCACCAGGCTACCAGGCGAATGCCGGAGCAGTATCTTAAAAAAGGAGCCACGGACCGCGCAAAATCTTTACTTTTTCTTCCGTGTCCTATCTCACCCCTTACTTACACACACACTTACACTTGCGTGCACTACACTACGACACACACTTTGAGAGACCAGTTAGGAATTTAGAGCTTATCCCGGCTGGGGCGGTGCCTCGCTGGTGAGGGGTACTGGTTGGGGATAACCTCGCCGACGGTACGTCAGCGCCGGATCTCACTATGCAGCTGGAGATCATCCCTATCTCCCGAGAGAAAAACATGCACTACACTTATGGGCCAATAACCTTAGCTAATCAATTACTAATCAATCAATTAATCGATCCAAAACCCATCCCGCCGGCACGCTGTGGGGTGGATAATATTACTCAAAGCCCGTGTTCTCAAACGTTTATCAAGATCGTTCGTTTTTTTTTACAAATTCTTAATCTAGAACTGCACTGAGCAGGAAGGACATTTGTAATTATTTTTACGCAGATATTTACTTTTGACTGATTTGACTTGACCGACTTGATTTAGGTGATTTTGGTGTCGTAGGTAAAGGCAAATCACCATGTATCAAATACGGTTTTCAAAGGTAAGCTCTCATTCGAAATTCTCCAGGAAACTTGAAATTTCCAGAGTACGAGTGGGATTTTCCAAATTTATCTTTTATGAGATGAATCAATAACTGATAGTTTTGCATGGGTGAGTTGTCTCTGATTGGTTGGTGAAGTCTCATTTCGTGCACGCTATTTGCTAATGAGTTGCGATATTATTACAATTTTATTGATTGAATTTTTCTCTTTATCAGCATCCCATCCGTATGTCACTAATGCAATACAAATTGTCTTATTCTGAATTTCTATTTTATGCTACCTGTATGTACTTTATATGCAGTTGGCTTATGAAAATTATTTTCATTGCTAAAGATAAAATAGACTCTTATCTCTCGAGTGTCTCGGCGTATCAATTAAGTATATTGTAGTATTTATTTTCTAGTAAAAGGAAATATAACCCTACGGATTTTAAAGTTTCGTGTTTCTTCTCCATTAAATTCACTATTTGTTTTATTTGCCTTCACTGGACGACGAAAAGAGAACACCAAATTCATATGAAATATTACTATCAAAAATGTCATTGCTTTCTTTCCTGAAGATACATTTCCAAAAGCAATTAAAAAAGTTTTTATTTAAAATTTGTGTACACATTAAGTAATTTTGATGAAATACATGTTAGCATTAACATCCAATATTTAACAAAAATTCTGTTTCTGTGTCCTCTTTTCTCTGCATGACTGGAATCACTGATTACCGCAGCTGTTGTATTGCATGAACATGTATATTCAGTGCCTAATGAGCCACATAACCACATCGACGGAAACGAATGTTGATGTCAACTGTACCACAAACCTCAAATTTTCGTATTTACCCACCATTGCTTGTAAGCGAGTGCGTTGTTAAAAACAATTACATCTATTCATCACTTAAATATTCGATTTTTTGTAATGTGACTTTCACGCAAAAGTCTGATGGGAAATTTTTTGTGCACAAAAATTAATTGCATTTGCAACATCTTTGTATTTTCTGGAGGTTATGTTTTTCTTCAATTATTTTCCCCTTCATAGATTTATCATTATATTTTTATCTGTAAAGTATTATCCGAGAACAAAGGTAGTTGATATAGCAATGGCGAATAAAACTATTAGTCTTATGAAATACTGGTCTCATGATGATTACATACAATATTAATGATTCTTGAACTTCGGAGCTACGATATAATTATGCTCCTACTCAGGGTACTTCATTATTTGAGAGTGTTAACACTCACAAACTCTTCTATGGAATCATATTATATTTTCTTATAATCATAAAACGTACGCAAAACAAATAATCAGAAACCTTCCATAACAATTATTTGGAATTTCTAAGCAAATAAAGTGACCGTTGAATGCAACACATTACATTTCCAAAGCGGCAAATATTGATGAGCCAGAGAACCATTCTCGTGTTCATTTTATTAATATTTAATGGTTTGCTGAATTTCACACACGAAATCATGTTTTAATATCTGCTAAATATGAGAGGAAAGCATCAGAATATATTATAAAGATAACATGCAATATAAATACAATTATTCATTTTCAATTGGCCAATTAATCACGGCAATTGAATTAATATTTATTGTAAGTTATTATTAATATTCACACTAGGAATAACACAACATTAAACAGCAAAACTATTTTCAAGGCAATATTTTCAATTTTAGCTTAGAAATACACTAATGACAAAGAAATTACCAAGGAAATTATTGCAGTACATAGGTTTCGCCATTACAGTATCGCTATTCACATGACGTCCTTAGGAGAAAATTAATTATCTTTCCAATTTATGAATTCACATGAAGAATCGTTCTCCAACTTTGAACACATACGCACACCTTCAATTATTTATTTCCATGACAATGCCTTTACGTAGAAACGTCAATTACTGTTTCGCGGGACCAATTCCTCATAGGTCGATGCTTTCGAGTCACTGACCTGTACAGAAGGGCTCGTTAAATGAAATGTATGAGATAGTTTTCGTGGCATCGTTCAGTTAGGAGTCAGAAAATCACTCACTTTAAGCGATAGCGGTTGAAACTCAAGGACGGTATTTTCAAGACAGAATAGGTAATAAATAAAAGTTGAAAGATTTAACGGATATAATTGGAAATTGGAAAAATATTTGCTACAAAACAACACAATAGTACGTAAATATGCAATGAAAACGATAAGAATGTAACGAATATGTAGAAAGAGATACAATATGTAATACGAAAATATGCTTATTTTCTTATTTACAAACAAAATAAATGTATACAATTTTAAATTACATTAAAACATTATAAAACCAATTTTAAAAATAAATATTACTTGGCCTAATGAATTAATTTTTTAAAGTATATTTTAAATGTTTTAGAGCAACAATAGCCATCGTACGTACAGGGGAACTCAATGCTCATAGATCCGCAAACGATCTGTGTAGCATTATCGTCTGCGACAATCAATATTTGTCGGAAATTGAGTTTAAGATCGAGAAACACAATACTTTCCAAACCTAAAAGCAAATTCTTATCCTTCATGCGCAACATACAAGCAGCACAGACGGAGGTTAAACTAGACAGACCGCGTGCATCTGACCGCGCCTTCACACGGAGTATCTCGCGTCATCAGCACGCAATTCTGAATTTGTGAACGAAACAATATGCCCATTCAATAAAGCAATTAAATATTTTTGAGAAGTAAGTTACAAGAAAATGGGTAAAATTATCTAAGATTATTCAAAATATGTAATATATATGCACAATACGTGAAATATGTAAAGAAAAGTGTGTATATTGAGTTAGGATAGCATTGACTCGCCAAAGAACACAATTTTTGAGATTTGAACATACAAAGACAAAAAAAATATAATTACATTAAAATCCATACTAGATTTAATCCACCTTTCGCACATAGAAAAATAAAGTATTATGTAATGGTCAAACAAAAAACACAATAATTCCAGACAAATATTTCGTTTAACAATTGATGGTAAACTATTGTCCGCTACGAAATTACGAATAAAAGCAGTGTAAAGAACGTCAGATCTCAACCGCATAATTAATTGCAGAAGAGTTAAAACGTCTAATACGGAAGGTGCATTCCATCCTCTACACAGCCACGATAGCACTGCACTCGGAAACTACGCAACGCACAACCACGCACCTGGCGGAACTTCCGGGAGCAACGGCCGCACGTACCACAGGAGCGGGCGGCGGCGGCGGTGACTGCAAAGGGGAGTGCGTCTCGACTCACCAGGGCCACGGCTGACCGATACTGAGGACGTCGAGGGCGGCCGGCGCGAGACGCGGCAAGGAGGGCGGGAGCGGCCAACTGGGAAGGGTGGGGGTGGTAGGGGGTCGAGTCGGGGCAAGGAAGCGGCTGGAACGAGGCAGAGGAGGTCGCCCAGGGGGTGGGCGGGGTCTGCTAGAGGAGAAGCCGCGTGTGTCGGAGGAATGGACGAGCGGAAGCAGCGGCGTAGAGAAAAGATGTCTTTAGTCTATGGCAGCGGTTGCCTGCGGTATAGACGCCTGTTGTGGAGCAGCATTGGGGCAGTGGGTGGCGAGAAAAGTAAATGGTAGATGGACAACAATATATAGTTAGTAACAATCTTGTTTGTACAATCCATAATTTGCTCGAAAATCATTAATTTTAAGTGGAAAATTGAGACTAATGCAAAATATATTACAAGATAATTGAATAATTCCAGTTAAAATGTAACTTTGTACACCGAGACCAGATGGCCTTGAATTTGAAATTTACCAGCACATTTTGTTGCTTGGAAACCTTCCTAGAGGCTGATTCCCGAGAGACTAAATGTGCTGGTGAATTTCAAATTCAAGGCCATTTCATCTAGGTGTACTAAGTAACATTTTATTTAAATGGAATTATTCAATTATCTTGTACTATATTTTGTATTAGTATCAATTTTCAACTTAGAATTTATGATTTTCGAGCAAATAATGGACTGTGCAAACAGGACTGTTACTAACTGTACGTAGCTCAACAAAGATGGAACAGAAGAACTTTCAAGCAGATCGGGTGTGAGTAATAATAATACTACGGCTTCGGGACTAGAAAAAGTGCAGTGAAGAGTCACATAGTTTCAGGCGAAAAGAACGGAAAACGGAGTGCCTATAGCGTAGGCAGTAAAACTGTTGAAATTTAAAATCAGCGGAAGGAATATACATGGAAAAAGAAACTTAGTAGAACGATAATGATATCTGAGTGAGAAAACAGGGAAGGGGAGCGAAGACATAGAACGAGGTCGGAGGGGTACGAATGGATGGTTAGAAGGGCACGCGTGGACGCAAAATGGGAGTGCCGTAATGTCTTGGAAGGGATAAAGAGAGAAGTCAGTATGGGTGGGAAGTCAGTATGGGTTGGTTTGAGTGGTTTCAATACGGGTTGGCGAACAGGGGCGAAATACTTACGGTGATGGCAAAAAAAAAAAATGGTGCTGTGTGTTTTGGAGTTAGAACTGTGTAGACCCGACTTACAAATTCGATCGAATCCAACCACTTTTAAGGAGAATTCTAACGGATAGCTGATCCGATCGATAATTTTCCATTGTCTCAACAGTCAATATCAGACTGAAACAGCATCCTAACAAATCGTACAACTGGTCGATCTTTCCTGCTTCAACCTGGTCCCTTCACTTCCTTTACACAATTACACTTACATGTACTACACCAGGGTTGTCAAGGTCGGTGTCACGAGCAGGAGTCCGTGGAACGAGTGCCACGACGAAATCCCCCCTCCACGCACCCCTGTTCATTACCCCGCCTCCTGTAAAACGGCGGGGTTACTGCTAATAGAGACCTTTCCCAATACTAGTTGCATAGAGAAGCTTGTGGCATGATACGGTGCTACGACGCGTGTCACTTCAACCTTGACACCGCAGCACTACACTATTACACATGTCGGAAGTTTAAAATTAGCCCCAGCGATCTTCCGTTACAATTCCGTTACTGTAGGGGAAAACTCTCGCAAATCGACGCCCAGGACGGCGCCGGATCATACGTCAACACTCACTACACTTACAGGACAACACTATACTAGTTGACGCGCCCGGAAACACTAAAAACGTCAGATGTCGTCGGCTTCCGCGGCCACAGTCACGATCTGCGATGTCCGGGTGACGCCGCGTTGAAGGCCGCGGTACCGACGTTTCGACCAACACTATCTTGGTCTTCTTCAGAGCTGTAGTGGCACTCCCGACCCCGCTGTCCCCACAGATCACTAAAAACGTCCTCCGTGTGCGGAAGAGAGCAGCTCCGGGACAAGCGCAGAGGCCGCGAGGCAGCCCAGAGGGCGCGGTCAGAGGCGGCGGCAGATGCGCGTGGGAGATGGCGGCGGAGGGGGCGCCGCCGCCGCCGGAGCGGCGCGGCGCGGCGCGGGTGGCAGGGAACGCGTGCGCTAATGGACGTGATGTCACCGGCTAATTACCCAGAGCCGTCTCCCGGACGCCGCCACCGCCCTGGTTTCGTCGCAGCCCCACCCCTGCCCCATCCTCGTGTTCCTTGCTTCCCCTACCGCCACTGCTACCCCTGGCGCCCTCGCCGTTCCCGCCGAACCCACCGCCACAGTCTCCCCCCCCGTTCCCCTCCACCCTTGCCACTCACGCAACCTCCTTCGCCCCCGCTGTCCCCGGAATCTCCGCCGTCCCCGCTTCTCTCCTCTCCCCGTCCCGCTTCCCCACCCTTGTCGACCTATGCTTCCCACTGCCGCCCCGATAAACGATCCTCCTAGCGCCCCCGCCTCGTCTTGTCTAAGCTCACGCCCACGTCCCCGCTCCCGCCTTCACCGCTTCTTCTCGCCCAGCTCCGCCCCAGCCCCGCCCCGCCCCCTTCTCATCCTCGTTTTCTCGCTTCCCCTACCGCCACTGCTACCTCTGTCTCTGCTGCCCCTGCCGTCCTCCCCCCGACGTCCCTTCCACCCCCGAAATCCCTGCCGCCCCCGTCGCCACCCCTCTCCTCGCAATCTCTCTACCCCCCTGTCCCCGCAGTCCCCGCTGTCCCTGGTTCCCTCGCCACCTATCGCCACTACGCCGCCCCGCCCCCCCCCCCATCCTCACCGACTTCTCTTTCCCGCTACCACCGCTTCCGTCCCGACAAACGATCCCCTAGCGCCCCCTTCTCGTTCTGACACGCTCACACTCCCGCCTTCTCGCCCCGTCCCCTCCCCGCCACGCCCTCGCGATGGAGCGGCTGAGACGCGCTCGTAGGGTGGGAGTGGGGGGTGGGGCGCAAGAGGCCACTTGGGCGGCGGATCCCCAGGAATGGATTTGCTTAGTTTAAAGAGGAAGACTGATGAGGGCGCGGGAATCTGCATCTCATGAGGAGGGGAAACTGAATAGTCGAGTAGACCAACTCCAAACCCCTGAATGCCAAACAGAGCCCGGAATTTGTTCAAAGCGACGGAATGTCGCCAAATGTTTTATTACTAACTCAGATTCTTGAATGCAGTTGATGAATATATATTACCAAAACTGAACCGTTAAAAAGTGGAACAAATTTAGATTTTCATGCATTGTACTTGGAAATGTGGTTCAAAGTGATAACAAAAATATGGGGCACAATATTCGACATCAAATATTGAAATAAATCACATGCTAAATAGCTTTTGACGTTAACCTGTATCATTATAATTCGTATTCCATTTTAAAATATTATTTACTTATCCAAAAATTAGAAGGGACCTTCTATAATATTGCATTTTGGAATGACTACTCAGCACGTTGGTAGACTACGTGTTTGAAAGTGTAAGCAATTTGGAAAAGAGAATCTTTATTAAACGTTATTACTCATTATTACCGTTATTACTCATTATCCAGGAAAAGAATAGGTGCTGCAAATCCAAGTTTCTGGAATTCTTAGTAGTATCTCTCAAATTTCGAGTTTTTCACATACGAATATTATACTTACGTAGTATGTGTTCTGAAAAAGTTCACCGTATTCACACAGAGTATTTTCAAAGCTTTAATATGAAAAAAAATAACATAACGTGGGATGTACACGCTCACTCCTTTAATGTTAAAACGCTCATGATAATGCTTAAAATTTCTGTGAATTATGAATGAGAATTTTAATCATTTATATACCAATGTAAATAAATTGAAATATAAAAGAGAGGGATGATACGGACTTTAAACTTTCTTTTTGCAAACCCCTGGAAGGACATGATGTGGTTTAATAATAAAAAGAAAAACAATGTGTTAGAAATGCCCATCATAATTTGGATATCTTGGGTTACGTCCACAATACGAGTTTAAATGCCAATTAACACCGTCAAATATAAATAATATGAATCTGGTATCGTCGGCAGGTCTTTCAGTAGCCAGCAGAAAAATGTTCTTCTCTTTTTTATTTTTACCGAAACTGCCTCTACCGTGATGATATACACGAATCTGTGTTGATTATTGTTCTCCAAGAGTTTCACTGTCTTGTACGACCTCGTAAAACATTTTTAATTCAAAACTGCTCTCAGTATCAATTTCTGCCAAATCAAGAAAAACACTGAATGCCGATGGTTCTTATGCAGTGGTTAAGTAAATATAATTAGAAAAGACATTAAAATGAGACCGACGAGAAAAAGAAGTGTCAGGACTCCTACACAAGAAAGACCTTTACATCTTTCTTACACATATAGCAAGACAACAAATTCTGATCTGCGTGTTTTACGAGCAATATAAAATTTAAGGTCGTTCTTTATAGTCGCATACACAGGGGGGATCTTTCGAAACGCATTTCAGTGAAGTGGGCTTTAAACGGTAATTCTCTTTCATTTCGAGGGTTTTCCTAAAGTTACGTATTTTGTTGCAGTCGTAAAAGTCGTATCCGCAGCGTTGTTTATGTCCTGAAAAATGCCGAAAAGTCGCGACTACGCATATTGTCCCAAAATATCACTTGCATATATTTCATTTAATTTGGTCATCTTTGGGATCGTCTGATAATAAAAGAAATTTCTAAGGGCCTGTGTGATAAACCTATCAGCACACATTGGTTTTATCAAGCACAAAAGAGGTAGAAATTTTTGTTAAATTATTCATCATTCTTCGTTCTTTAAACGTTAAAATCATGGGTACTTGAAAAAGTTCTAATTCAAAAGACAAATTTTAAATAAGATTAAAGTATTTCGGTGCAACTTGAGATCGTAATATTAACGAGTTAGTATTTTCATATCGAGTTTTTTTAGATTGAATCAACACCTTACGTACTCTGAAACAAGGCGTTGTAGGGGAAAACAAATTCATTAAGAACTACTAATAATATCGTTCGTTAATTATTGCAACTCATAGTAACACTCAAATTAGTTTCCAAGAAGTCAGCGCAATGGTAAACTAAGTCAATTGTTACAGTCCGTAATTCATGTGCAATGATGCTGGGAGCGATTATTAATTTAACAGTATCTTCAAACGAGGATATCCTCGCGTCCATCTAGCAGGTTAGGAATAAAAATGTGCACAAGTTAAACAATATGTTTCAAAGATAGATTGAGGTTGCCGAGAAGCCTCATATTTTCCCCACCAAACACGAAAAATCAGTTCAATTAATGAGGTTAGATTACAAATGTAGTTAGAAGAAACAATTTCACATCATTGTTCTTCACACATCAATTGTGTAATGTAAGTGATTTTCCAACAGTTACTATTATTCAGATCAGAACACTGCTTTCTAGATTTTCACATCAATGCATGACTATAGGCAGAGTACGAATAATATTTAGAAAAATAATAGTGCTACCATTTGCAGAGCACAAACCGAAATACGTAGTAGATAACATCCCAAAAATATGAAAGATGACCGTAGATATGTAGTCTGAGATTTTCAACCATTGAGTCTAAATTCCTCATCGAATTTTAAAAGATTTATCAAAGTGGTAGCAAATTATTTATAAGAGGGGAAAGGATTTTTATGCCCTACAAAATTTTGAAATATAAATTTTGAAAATTTAAAAATATGAATTAATGACCTACACATTCTTAAGTACGCACTTCAATATGCAATTAAAATTGACAATGTTTCATTTCTTCTATATACTTTACTAGACAAAATTCAGGAAAAGCATGCTTGGAATAAAAAGATATATTTCTGTGCAAACGTGATATAATCTCTCTTACTTCATGGGGAAATAGTTGAAATAAATATTTACCTTCGTTAAGTACCTTGTATGTCTTGTATTTTTTCTGGCTGATTTAAAAAATATGATATCAAGAAATATCCTACATATGCACAAGTACTATATCTATAGAAAAAACTGTGACAAGCTCTTTCGAATCAATGAGCGCTTACAATAAATAGATTCTAAGAAATGATTAAATGTTTTAAAGATGACTCTATTTTAACGCAATATGCAAAATATGGGCATATAATTACACGAATATGCACCAACAGGAAAATTGGCCAAATATGCACTAACATATTAATCTACATAGCATCGCGTTCTAACCAAATGTCAAAAAATTTTACTTGTTAGCTATGTACTGAAGCAACGGTCAAAAATAAGCAAAATCATAGAAATTCGCTCCCTGATTATAAGTAATATTAAATTTTGCTCGAGGAAGTAAAATGGTATGCTATTGATAATTGGCGTGCACGAGAGTGCTTATTGATGATTATTTTATATTGTATAAAAAGCTTTTACATCGTGTAAACAACAACGTTATTTGTTCCTTTCGTTCATTATTGTGAACGAATGCTTCTTATATTCAGATTTATATGTGGTGGAACTGCAAGGTCATGAGCTGGAAGGAGATGGGGATATTGTAATCCAATAGGGAGCTCCAATACCAAAAATAAATGCCGTATCAAAACACCCGATTGAATAACAGCGTCCTCTTCTCCCCCTCCCCCTCCCTTCGAGAACTTGACCTTGAAATGGCACGGTGTTTAAAACGGGGTTTATTCTTACTTACTCTCATATGGAGGACGGAGTCCTAACTTATGAAACATCAGCATTACAATCAGCATCGACAAAAATAAAATGAACGAGATTGCTCTATTCTGGATTTGACTTACTTCTCAGACTCCCCCTTCCCCCACGAACAAAGAATTCCAAACTGCACTTTTTTTTTACCGGTACTAACATTCTTTCCGAGCGTGGTAACTCACGCTTGTTTGCTCCGGCCCGGCGAATTCATTAGCACGCACCTCGAGTCCCTAGATACAGAGAGTAGCGCATTCCATTGTTCCACCGATCCCGCCATTTTATGTCCAGTAGTCAGGAGCAATTAGAACTGTGCGATATTCCGTGAGTTGAGAACCATGAATCTATCCCAAATCAATATTAATAATCTAAAATATCTCCATAACGTCACCAATTGTTGTAGTTTCCCTTCAGATTCTAAATGCTCAGTTGAGAACCATGAATCTATTCCAAATCAATATTAATAATCTAAAATATCACCATAAGATCACCAATTGTTATAGTTTCCCTTCAGCTCCTGATCGTTGCCTGGCGGGGCTATCGGTTGAATGGATATTAAATGGCGGCGGTTGCGCTACTCTCTGTATCTAGGGACTCTACTCGCACCCTGATCGAAGCGCGTCCTCGCGGGCGGTGGCCGTGATGCCGCGCGCGTGGCTTCGCTCCAGCCGCGTCCTCACGCCCCGCCCCGCCCCGCCCCGCCCCGCCCTCGCCTCCCCCCTTCGCCGCCCTCGCGTCACGGCGGGTCGCCTAATTTAAAAGCCAGAGAACACCCACTCCACGCTGCGAAACGACACCACACGACACGGCACGGCACGCGGCGCCCACTCGTCATGACTCACGCGTCGCTCACGCAGCCGACCCACGACCTTTCTGCACTCGGCAAAATTTAATTTTGCGAGAAATAATTTGAAATTATCTAATCACACACAATTTGGTTCAGCAAATTCATATTTGAGGTTCAAGCAATTACAAATGCAAACGATGTTTCCACAAACAATATAAATAAGTAAAAAAATCGATTTCTTAAAATAATGAAGGCGTTAATTTAATAAGTAACATCTTAAGGTAATGCAATATAAGCAATATCTTAAGTGTGAAGGATGTGCAAAATGATGAAAGATATTACTGCCCTTGAGAAGGGAAAAAATAACAATGAAATGCTCACATTTAAGGACGTCTCGTGCATGCTCTAAGTCAAGAGTTATTTTTTCCCTAATTCTTTAGAAAAGTCTAGTATTGAAAAGGGACGAAAAATAAATAAAAATGTTTAAATGTAAAAAGATATGAAAGAATAAAGAATATTTACTGTTAAAATTAAATATGGTATTAAAGAAAAATGTTTAACTCTAAAACTTAAATATTCGCCTTTCATTTAGAATCGTTTTGGGTTGCACCTTACCAGGTGGTTTGCTACATCTGAGTCCTCTCATTTCTTTGTATTTCCTTTAGAAACGGAATATTGGACATCTTACATACTCGGGCTGTCAAAGGATGACTAAGGTCATGTCGGGGTTGTTTGCTTGATTATACTCAGGAGGGTCGGGATACTAAGATAATAATGGATGCATGTTATGAAGCGAGTAATCAGTGTGGAAAAAGAGTAGCTGGTAGGGAAACAGGAGAGCCCTGGGAAATACTAGCTTAACCCCACTTAGTTCACTGTAAATTCCCCATCTAATGATCGGAATTTGAACCCTGGTACACAGAGATAGAAAGCTAGTCCCTCAACAATCACGATGCTACATGTCACATCTTATGGAAGCCAATGTTTCAGAGTTATTTCCACTGATCACCCGCGAGAAATTTAAGAAGTCTGTTGCGAGGTAAACAGAACTAATTTATTTTATAATACCAAAATTTCGCTTTCTAACTGAAATTTGAATCTTCTGATGGTGAATCCAGGAAAGGATAAGTCATAAAGAAGGAAAAATTGTTTCTTAGCAAAAGTTGAAAATCGATTCTAAAAGTTATTTGTTAAAGTATATAACGTTTTCATTCAATCGACGACGATTTAACGGCTTTTTACATACAGCCCAACTCTTTACAACACAGATGCATAATTGAGGCAACAAATGGTAGTTGTCTGCTTTTTGCCACAAGAGTCAAATTTGTCTAGCTGCCAAGAATAAGAGATGAAGTTAAGCTAGTTTTGCTCAAGCGGTTGAATGCACTGTTGTGCTCGTTGCCTGAAGAATAGTACACACTCCATAACTCTCACCCACAACAATCAGTCACTATCATCAACAACAACCAGTCATAACTAGCTTCAACAATCATCTAAAACGTCATACACGACAATCAGCCACGAAATCCTCTACAATCATTTGCATCAATCAGACACAAGGATCAGCCACAGTAAACAGTCCTTTGTTAGTGGCAGAAAACTCTACAGAAATATTGGAGGGGTAATGGGTTTCAAAATATAGGAGATTTAATTACTCAAAAAACTCAATTTCCACTTAGTCTACTATTTCGTTCATTTGATACATAATAGCAATTGCGCAAGATTTAATGTGAATAGTCACTACACCAACATTTATGCAACTATTTAAACTAATTTTGGAAAATGGCATCGCCTCTTAGCAGGGTATTTGCTTCATGAATATGAATTTGCCTGTGCTTGTAACTATAAACACGACGCCACTTGACCTTTCGGGCGCGTAGGTGACGAGCCGTGCCCGTTCACGGGATTACCTCGTTCACCGTTTACAAATGTCACATTCAGCCCAGTGCTTAGGAAATGCGTGGCTGCAGAAAAATTACCCGAAATATTTCCCTCCAACCAATTTTTCATCAAGGATTTTTTACGTTGCATAACAAATATATAAACTTAATATATATAATGTATAAACTAACTAAACCATTCTAAAACTAATAGTTTTGTCAGAAGACAAATGTGGTATGGGCACACATATCTCTTTTCAATGGTTTCCAGTTTTAAAGTGTAGAAAACACGAAGAGTATTTTTTTTCGGAAAATACTGAATTTAACTACGTACATTTTGGGGTAATTATCTGAGCCCATGCTTTCAAAATATTAATACACAACAGCATTTTGTGTATTAGTAGTTTAAAACTGGAAACAGCTTCGTAAAGGAATTCTACTTCGACAGCCAGACTGCATTGTGCGTTTCAATTAGAATCGTTGGGTAAATGCAAGCATTTTAATATTGCTAACAGTTTGTAATAAAACTTAATTTTCTTCAAATCAAAATTGCAAAAGGTTTGAAAAGGTGTTGTTTTAAATAGTATGATATAAATATAAATCTTGATTCAATTTTACACTCACTGTGCATACGACACTTGCACCCAGTCGCATAATGGGAATAAAGGTTTGGCCCTATTTGCCTATTTGAAAGTTTACCCAAGAAAATATCTTTAAAAATATTTTTGCTAATGATGATGTTTTGTGGTGAGAAATGAATGGTGAGAAAAATTGAACAATCAGAATTTTTAGCACATCCAAAAATACTACAATCTTGTGAACCACTTACAAGCTGGAGCTACACTCATAAGCACAACTGGCTATATGCGACAGATATACATTACGATGTCACATTATCTTTCGCAGCGATAAGGACCACCCAGCATCTTTTCCAGGCTCACAAACGTCTTCCAGGCCTGTGTGAGAGGAAGGAAACGAGCATTCATCGCCCACTCTCTACAAAGAACTGCATGCCGCGTACTTTGTGGTAAAGGCTGTTTTGCTGGGAGAAAGGTGAAGAGGCTATGCTTTTCACCTTTCATGAGACCCTGGTGCCTCATGTTCGTGCGTTACGAATGTTATTTCAGGTAAAATTGTGTAGCGTGTTGGAAAACGAGCTTTCACGGAAAACATTTTTAACATGAGAAAGAAAAATTATATTAGTTAAGAGAAAAAAAATTACAAGTACAATATGTTGCTGTGTTCAAAATTTCTGAAACAACATTGTATAATATTTAATGTATTTTATACGCTATTTTAATTTTCCGGATGTAAAAATGAATGAAATGTTGAGTCAAAAGGTGTTGCTAATGAGTTCCTTTACTGATGATAATAAGGCAACTGTTGTCCTCTAAGATGGTAGTGGTAATTGAATGAAGTAGAACTATGAAGTGAACTGAATCCTCGTCCCATACGGAAAACAGATGCACAAAAATGTCAGATAGACAACACGTCAGAAAACATTCTCTGAAAACTAAATTTTGAAAATACTTTAATACATTGCAACATACACATTATTATAAAATGTCAAGGAGTTACATGCCCCTTCGTCTCCAACATTCTCCTTTCGCAACGGCGAGGGCGACGGCCAGGATGACGACGAGGGTGACGGCGAGGACGACGGCGAGGGCGACAGCGAGGGCGACGTAGACCGCGAGGTCGAGGTCAAGGGCGAGGGTGGCGGCAAGGGCGACGGCGAGGGCGACAGCGAGTGTGATCGCAAAGGCGACAGTGAGGGTGACGTAGACCATGAGGTCGAGGGCGAGGTGAGGGGGACAGCGACGGCGACAGCGAATATGACCGCAAATGCGACAGCGAGGACGACGTAGGCCGCGAGGGCGACGGCGACGGCGAGGGCGAGGGCGAGGGCGAGGGCGAGGGCGAGGGCGAGGGCGAGGGCGAGGGCGACGGCGACGGCGACGGCGACGGCGACGGCGAGGGTGAAGGCGGTTGGGCGAAGAGGAACCTAGTGCGTCGTGGGCTGCTGCAAGCCTGAATGGGTTTGATAAATTGACGGGGGCCCTCTCCTTGCTGATAGTGTCTCTTTGATGCATGGACGCGCGGGCGCGCTACGGAACGTGAGGCGGTCTCTTGACGAGGGCCTCCCCAGAGGATCCGACTCGGAGGAGAGATGTTCCGAGAATATATGGCTCATTGCCTCAGTTCGAATTCGATGGCTATGCAGGTGATATCCGATCTGCGAGTAAACAAGAAATTAATACAATGGTGCCAAATCACAACTAGTGGTGCTTCAAAGAATAAACATTCACGTGCAATTAGTATCGGTGTTTTTTATATTGCTATTAATATTGATATTCCAACTTCTATCATGCTGTAACTTTCAACATCACTTGAGAAAGTCAAACGGTACAACTTAGAATTACTGTTAATAGTTTGGAAACAGCGAACATGTAATAATTTAATGATCTATAACTGAGAAATAGATAGTATAAAGTGGAAATCTTTAGTTTTAATTGCGGAAATGTATGAGAGGCTCTAAATTTTTTATGCACTTTTGAAAACAATTAGAAATTCCAGAGATATTGATGAAAATAAAGCCAATGACACAGAATTTTGATACACTGATTGATCATTTTGAAGAAAATAAGAGGAGACGTGTTGAAGAAATATGTATGAATTTAATTTATAGATTTTCTTCTGACAAAAAATAACTACTCCATACTTTTCATTCATTGCGGTTGTGACATCTCTGTTAAAATTATCGGATTGAACTTGTTTAGACTCCACGATACACATTTGCTTCTGAATTAATAAGAGGCACAATGCACCTTCAGAAACTGAGAATGTACAAAGTTTATGTAATACAGTGCAAAATTCATTAATTGCGCTATATAATTGGGTTGTTACAATCAGAGATCATATTAATTGCAATTCAAACTGACAGAAGCCGAACGTAGTGAGTCTCACCTCTTGTGCTTGAACATGTTTTACTATATAAAAATAATTATTTTGTTCTATGAAATACACTCAATTGCAATTCAAGCTCGTTCATTTCAAGAAACCAGATTAAAGAGAATATAATTTGATACTTTGCATTAAAACTGTCTTATAAATTACATGATTTTTAAGAGATGTACTAATGATTTTATATTACACTCCGTTATTTCTCTTCTCATATATCTTGATTAAACTATGTATCGTACCACTGGTTTACACTTTTTCTTCTGTATACTGTTAGTATCGGTTTATACAAAAATTGGTTTATACAAATCTTGATGAGGGTCGGGCCCCGTTGCCTAGATCGCTAAAGCAGTAGTACCGTAGTGATCTAGAACCGAGGGGTCGCGGGTTTGAGTGCCGCCTTCGCACGTCCTTTCATTCCTCTATCATCACCATATCGTTTCATCCTCATACCATAACGTGAAATCCAATAGTGGTTGCTAATGACCTAGTAGCTGATGCGACCTTAAATAAAAAGAAATCCAGATAAGGGATTTTCATATTGTTCAGTCATATTGTTGTCTCAACAATATCCTACAGCACAGTTAAAAATATTTCATTTTATTTTCGTAGGAGTCTCTCATAAAGCTATTTACAAAAACAAATTACAGGTGTAAAAATTAAATTATTTGATCTAACTCATAGTTATTCTCAGGAATAACTATGTACATGGGCTCTTCACTTTTTTCTTTAGTTCCTAACCGGTGGATAAAATAAATGCTATATGTTGAATCGTAAACTTGCATATTACTCTAATGCAATTATTTATAAATGATTTATGAATGACCGAACGAACGAACGAATGATTGAATTTATGAATAAACGAATGCACGTGAATGAATGGACGAATGAACAAACGAGTGAATTAATAAGCGAATGACCAAACTGCAAGCGGAGTAGCGCGCGCTCACCTGCACTGGAAGCTGCCGGACTGCAGCGAGAGGCGCGAGAGCGAGGCGTCACGACAAATCACAACGTAATTTGTAATACGTCAATCCTTTAAGTAAATTATCATAATAAAGAATGAATGAGTGAATGAATTTATTGTTGTAGATTAATTTATTGGATGTGTTGTACACATTGTGGTATGGTATTTGTGTTGTAAAAACAAATGTAATCACTCTCCGGAATAACTATGTACAATAACTATGTACTTCACTTTGTTCTTGAGTTCCTAACTGGTGGATAAAATAAATGCAATGTGTTGAATCGTAAACCTACGTATTACTCTAACGTTATCCGTAATTAGTAAGAATACTGCAGAACAAGTAAGATTTATAAATGAACGAACGAAAGAATGATTGAATTAATGAATAAAGGAATGCACGTGAATGAATGAATGAACGAATGAACAAGGGAATAAATGAGCGAATGAACAAGTTGCAAGTAGAATAGCGCGTGCTCACCTGCATTGGAAGCTGCAGGACGAAGGCGCGAGCGAGAGGCGCGAGGATGAGACGACAAATCACAACAAAATTTATATGTTAATCCTTCAAGCAAATAATTATAATAAAGAATGAATGAATGAGTGAATGAATTTATTGTTGTAGATTAATTTATTATTTTTTTTGGATGCGTTGTACAAATTGCGGTACTGTAATGTAATTGTGTTGTAAAAACAAATGTATTCATTCTCAGGAATAACTATGTTCAAGGGCACTTCACTTTTTTCTTGCAGTTACTAATCGGTGGATAAATGCTTTGTGTTGGATCGTAAACCTGCGTATTACTCTAACGTTATCCGTAATTAGTATGAACACTGCAGAACAAGTTAGATTAATAAATGAAGGAACGAATGATTGAATTTATGAATAAACGAATGCACGTGAATGAATGAATGAGTGCGTGCGTGAACAAGTGAATAAATAAGCGAACGACCAAACTGCAAGCGGAGTAGCGCGCGCTCACCTGCACTGGAAGCTGCCGGACTGCAGCGAGAGGCGCGAGGGCGAGGCGTCGCTGGGCGCGCGCGGGGGCGAGGCCGGGCCGGGCCCCAGCGCCGTGTAGCCCAGGCAGGGCGGGGGCGGCGGCGCGGCGCCGGACGGGCTGCTGGGGCGGCGGGACGCGCCGGGCGCCCCGCCGCCCCGCGTCGCCGCCGCCGCCGCAGCAGCCGCCGCCGCCGCCGCGGCCGCCGCGTACGCCGACGACACGTGCGACGTCGACGCCGACCGCTCCTCCTGCAACACAAACGCACCACGGTCACTTGCATTCATGGATGCTTTATTGAAGAAACGTTAGCATGGAAGCATCAGCCAATTTAATAAAGATAAAAAATTACAAAGTCTATGCTTTTTAAATTATTTATTATTTGATTGATTTTGTACATAGATCAGTTCATGTAACTATACATATGTAATGATGGCTTAATTTATAAAACTTAATCTAACTTAATACTAATTTAGCTGTTGAGGCAACCATGATGGCACCTCGTAGATTTTATTATAGGTCTGAAAACAATTTGCAAAACATGTGGAATGGATACTTATTTTTGATGCGAATAGGATGAGTGGGGTTTTTACATTGGTTGAATGAATTTAAAGTGAGAATATTAGAGAAGAAGTTATGGGATTGGTAAGTAGTGTGGTGAATGATGGGATCGAAGTCCAATTCCTTGTGTAATTGGTGATTTGATATGAACCAGGATGCATTTGTGATGGTACGAAGAAATTGGTTCTGTACTATTTGAATTTTGTTGATGTTGGTTTTTGCAGCATTGGTCCATACTGGACAGGCGTAGAGAAGAGTCGATGTGATGATTGTTTTGTATATTGCTGTTATATATTATTGCTGTTTTGTTTTTGCGAGGTATTTCTTTCTATTAATTACTGTTTTTAGTTAAAGCAGTTTGTTTTAGTTGGTATTATTTTGGTGTCTATGTGTTGTTTCCAGTTCAGTTTGGTGTCCATGTGGAGTCCTAAATATCTGATGGGTTTATTTGGGGTACCATGGGATGGGCTCATTGTTTAATGTTAATGTGGTTGGTGGGGTGTGCGGTCTTAAAGAAAGAAATTGGTGCAGCTTTGTTTGGGTTTACAAAGTCCAGAAAAATGTATTTTTTCCCATTTCTTTTTCAATTAAGTTGTAGGACTGACTACAGGTTGTAGATTGTTTAAACAAGTTATTCTAATGCAAAAGGTTTTGGGACTTGTATTTTGTTGTACTCCTTGTAAATCCTTCTATTTTAAACCTGTAAAGATGATTCTAATCTCGCCTGGCATGGAATCGAACTATGTAAAACTACTACACCTTCTAACTTATAAAACTAATTGTTTTAGCAATGATTGTTATAAATAACAGAATCAAGGCATTTTCGTAGAAAAACTCTTTGAAGTTTGCTCTGTCTGAATTGTTTTTTTAATAAGTGCTCATTCAATAAAGATAAAACAATTTAAACTCTTTGTAGGCATGCGTGTGGGAATCTATATGTCCAGAAAAATGTTTTCTTTCCATGTCTTTTTCAGTAAAGTTGAAATTGAAAATAGTAACATCGAAATACAATATATACTGGAAACACCCTGATTTTATATAAAAAGAAATATTTACTAACACTTGTACTTTATTTCAGTCAAATAATTTAATACTGATACGTGAATGATGTT
The DNA here is from genome assembly GCA_031308135.1 of Acheta domesticus. Taxonomy (NCBI): domain Eukaryota; kingdom Metazoa; phylum Arthropoda; class Insecta; order Orthoptera; family Gryllidae; genus Acheta; species Acheta domesticus. The sequence goes on from JAHLJT010008756.1 coordinate 78,114,812, forward strand.
TGGACAATTTGAAATCATATTTTTGCCATGAAATGAATTTTTGGGTTAGTATAATCAATGGCAAGAAAACAACACATGCTGTGTTTTAGGCAACCTCTCGATCTGTCAACTGAAGATCGAACGTGACTGCTGCCTCCTTCCGAGCCGAAATGTGAGATCCAGTGCCAATCTTCACATCAGCTTGTGAGTTTCCTTGTTCCCGGTATCTTTGCCAGTGGAGAACCACCGAAGACGGGTCACGCTCTATGCTCCCGGCATAATTAGCAGTGCCGTGACGTTAGTTTGTGTGTGTCAAATGGAATGACGAACTAATAATCGCTAGTGGTTCTTGGCTCATTTGTCAGGATATTGCTCCTATAGGATCAGAGGAGCCGATCACTCGAAGTATCCTTCAGACAGTATTTGTAGTGGACCCTGCTGTTTAGTAAGGGTCGAAAACCATTCAACGTCGAGACTCGAAATCTCGATCACAGCAGCTCCTAGGAGTATTATGATTGTTAACCTTGAAACATTGCTTAATTGAATTTTAGTACATTTATATTGCGAAATAATACAATAAATTAGCGTTTGCTGGCATCATATTTTCAGAGCACAACGTTTTATTAGTCTATTCGCGATATTCATAGTGTCTGTCGTATATCAAGTATTAGCATTCACATGTTAACATTGTAATGATAAGAAGATCCAGGAATGTGACAAATATTTATTTATCTGTGATTATAAATGTAACTAAAACTAAATCAAAAAAGAAGGTTCATAGACAAAGACTTTTAGGAAGTGGAAATGTTATTGAATATTAAATATTTGAATTTTTATAAAGTTCAACTTTGGATTCATTAGAGAATACATAAATAGAGACAGCTGTGTCAATATTATTAAGATTTTGGTATCGTATTACTTTTTTTTATACCATCAATAGCAATTCCAGAATAGTATCGACTGCAATGTTGTTGTAATAAACAATGAAAAGTATTGATTTGAGTTCTGTCATATTGACACCTTGAATGAATGTGAATTATTTATAGACTTATTTCCAACACTATTCCAGAATTATTACTTTAGCAATTATTTATTTGTTTAGTGTTTATTCATTACGACATGACTACCTAGCCGAAGATTATACTTTATGTCGACTGCAGCTATTCAAACAAGTAAGCTGCACATTGACGTCACAGCTATTCACAGAAGAAGTGACTGCCACAAGAGATCTCCCTTTCAACGTTCTGGAACTGGCGCACCTTGTGTGGCAACATACCTCGACGTTTATCGACATTCTAGACACCAGCCACACATGCCCTTGTTTGCTCCACGGGATACTGTTTGCGCACAAACATCAATTTTTCGTAGAAAATCGACAGTAATTAAAAACAAACAATTCCTCTTTGTTTCCAACACATTGCAGTCCAAACAACGCCAATGGATAAGTTAATGTATCTTTATACATCTGATCCTCTGGAAAGCCATTATTCAACGAAGATTGAATTTTCAGACTATTATGCAGAGCACTTAATGAGAGAACACAAATCTTCTTTAAAAAGCAAAAAGAGGTTAATGGAAATATATCTCAGTATTGTTGGGCTTTAAAAGTTCCAAAAGTATTCATTGCAATTTTAGTAGTTCTAAAAACAACTGCACAACTATTGTTGCAATTGTTGCACAACTATTATTGCAACTATTGTTTGCAATTCTAATAGAAATGTCTTGTTAATACCATTTTATTCAAATATGTTTCAACCAGCAACAAACTGACAAAGTATCACTTACATTAATGCTATTTGCCTAACGTGAATCTTGCACTGTTGATATATGTTGTAACGTAAATTATTTAGGTAATATTATTCACATGCATGGCCATATTTACTATATTGAACGGACATTTTTTTAGTTATTGAAATTTGGAAGAAAAAGACGTTCCAGGAATTCTCATTAACTATGAATCATGACATGTTATTAATTAAATGAATTTTATATGAAAATGTTACTAAGCAAATGTCGATTATCCTTGATATGACATTTCAAAGTACTACAAACTTATTGTAATCCGATAAACTGTATATTTCCGTCGTCCGTCAGTCACTCAGGGTTGAACTGCTTCCGGTCCACCATTTTGGGAAAGACAGCTGTCATTCGACGCGTCATGGTCTGCTGGTGGAACTGGGTAAGTTTCGTAACCATATGCAGTCGACTCCAGTTATAGTGAACTTTTGGAGACTCACACTTTTGGTTCACTGTATTAGAGGTTCACTATATCCGATCTCGTCAAAATTAAATAGAATTTCTCCATAACAATTGGTTTTATTAATATAGAGATACTACAAAATACATTACAGCACTAACTGACAATTTCAATATATTTGGGCTTAAAAAATCAATTATTTTCAATTGTTTCCTTCGTATATCTTTCATTAGCTATTCCTCTAGATTCTTCTTCAGAGACTGTGGTCTCTCCATATTTGATTCTGCATTATCGTAAATATCGTAATGCAGTCTTTGCAAACTTTAATGCCTCTTGTACTGTTGAAACACAGTCACTCGCCCAATAATACACAGGATGCTTTCGATAGCGGGGTAGCGCTAGTGGCTAATAATGGAACTAATCGCTTTTCCACGGGTCACGGCGAATATCGCCAGGCATTGGCAGTCGGGTGCTTTTGGTCGTCTACGTAGAACTCAACGCAATTTTGTCCCGTGGAATATCAAGCGTGAAACTGAAGGAAGCAATCGCGCGTCGCCGCCGCCGACAGTTGTAGCCCACGCGGACATGCACTTTGATGATTCTGCAGTGAAACTGAGTGGCATAAGGTCATCAATATGGTCCCCATTTCGGTTCCGCTACCTTCACCTCAGGGCAACTTCTTCGATTATGACTTTTTGCCGACGATATCATTTCAAGCTGCCTAGTTTTGGAAGTTGTGGCACTAAGACGATATATTATTTTCCGGGAGGGACTTCATTTCCAGGACGTCGTATTTCCTACGTTCACCATGACTTAGGAGATTCACTATAACCGAATATTCTTATACTTATTTGCAATGAAAGTGAAACGGGACCAACGAATTAGGTTTACTATAACCGGAGTCGACTTTGAAAAAAAAAATCAAAGTAGTCATCCATGTATTATACACACACTCTTAGAACTAGCTACAGCACTGGGGACGCCACACTAAATTAGTTATTGATGTTTCCAATATTTTCTTTACATAATATAGGAAGAGGTTGGGATGAGTCCGAAAAATCCAAGTTATAAACCCCGTGGAGCCCTTCTCAAAGCTACAAACACTCGTGACGGGAGAGCCCAATTAGCCTGCCAACTTCTTGACGCCGCGAAAACTTCTCAAGCGTCTCTCTTTATTGAGTGGCTGCCAGTCAGTTGTTCAGTAATGCAGCGCAAAGTTGAACGATCAACGAAGTTGGATTTCACTGACCAGCACGGAGAGAAACGCACAAAAAGTAGGAGGACAAGTAATTAGGAAAAGTGATTAGGAGAAGTGGTATTGTGCATTTTCGAATTGAACATACAAAACGAATTAAGTAAGATGTTTGTTTAGAAGAGATAAAAATATCGAGGCAGAAAGCATAAGGATGATATAATTATTGTTTTGTAATAAAATGTACAATCACAGAAGTAAAGTTAAATTACAGAAAAGTTTAATTGAAAAATGAATCGAATTATACGCTAAAAATGATTAAGAATTACAACAAGAAATATAAAAATAGAGAAAAGGGAACAAAATTAAGGAACTAGAGACAATAAACGGATACATTACAGAAGATGGGAAGATGAAGATACATTAATGAGAAAAATATACATTATTCAATATGGAAATGTGAATGGAGAAGATAATTAATAAAATTCTTTTAATGATGTGGAAAATCATGAGAGAATGAGGCGACGGAGGTGACGCATGAAAAAAAAGAGACGGACATGCAGCAGGGATAAAAATAATTAATTACAAAGGGATTCGTGTGATACTTTAGAGGAAATGAAGCGATGTCAAACTGTTTATAAATATCAGAGAAAGACAATTCGTGAAGAGTTAAGAGAAAATAATAGAAGAGAGCAAACAATTCTTACGATGAAGAAAATTGCAATGTTGGACTTCTTTTATACCATCACACAAACAAAGGTCGATGAGCAAGGGCTCAGAAAGTGTTTTGGTAAGTATGACAAGATGGAGTATATTTAAGGAGGTTGATTGATTGGTGAATCTCGACGCCTCAACGGCTAAGGTCCTTGGTCTCGTAAGCACAGAGCACTTTTTTTTAGCGGGGGGTGGCGGTGACTTTCTATGGCTTGATGACGAGATCCGGCGCCGACCCACGTCGGCTTGCGGGGACTTTCCTCAACCAGGTATCTCTCACCAGCGGGGCACCGCCCCAACCAGGGCAAGTTCCATGCTCCCGAATGGTCTCTCGACAAGTGTAGTGGTGAGGAGTATGTGACTGTAAGTGTGTATGTGTGTGTGTGTGTGTGTGTGTGTGTGTGTGTGTGTGTGTGAGAGAGAGAGAGAGAGAGAGAGAGAGAGAAAGAGAAAAAGAGATAGAGAGAAGGAGTGTAGGGTAGGAAGGAACAAGGAAGAGAAAGGAAAGATCGCGCGCGCGGTCCGTGTCTTCTTTGTTATGGCATTGCTCCACCATTCGTCTGGTGTTGATCGGATCGGAAAACTACCGATCAGAGCAGCCGGCAGCCAGGAGTTTCCTCCAGCCAGCGGCTGAACTCGTCTCGGCAGACAAGCTAGTGTTGAAATTCCTACAACTGTCGAGACTCGAATTCTAGGACCGTTCGGTCAAAGGCACTGCTGTAACATCAGTTGACGCTCTGAGCCATCATTGCCAAGTGTGTTTAAGGACGGAAAATATTTTTTATCAGCAGATTATTAGACTCTAGTGGTTTGTCGCAGCAAAACACTGCTGAACAAAATAAAACAAATTCATTTTTCCAAAGAATAGCAGTCACAGTTCTCAACAACACTCATTCTCTGCAACAAATTAAATATCGTCGTAAGCAAGTGCAGAAAAAAAAATAAAAAAAGTATAGTATATTTACATAGTTTTTTGCCAACAATACAAAAATATTATGTTCTATAACGCAACATGTAAATAGGAAATATTTAATAGCGGGTGACTTCTTTCTTGGAGCTCTGATGTCGTACGTCATCAACTGTATCTTAAGCAATCGTACTGAGTATATGCGACTTCAGTAGTCAGGGACAGTATGAGAATAAACGAAATAATAAGATCAAATGTTTGCATTTTTTCAACAAAAATTGAAACTGAATCATTGTTTTGGATTTTACCGAGTGCATGGGTATCTAACAAAACCAACATACTTTTCACCTGTACGGACATTGAATTGTGTTCTCTCAATTTCTGGTTGCATCAAGAATTAGTTGTATAGGTGATGCAGCTGGATGAAAAATGCTTCGTCAACGCAAAAATGAAAGAGCTCATGTTAGGAGAGAGTACTTGCTTGCTTGCTTTTCTTGATGAGACTATTGTATAGTATATTCTTAAACGAGCGTAGTATGATAGCCACTATTCACGAGTTGATGTTTGCGACACGAGCGACGTAGGAGCGAGTGTCGGAATTTCAACGAGTGAATAATAGCCATTCTACGCGAATAGAAGACTATACTTTCTCTACGACTTTGAAATTGTTATTTTAAAAATATTCAATGGGCGCCTTAATCTCAACAGCAACTCGCATACTATTTCGTGGCTCACCTGTCTTAAGACAGTTGCGACCAGCCGCGGCAGAGCACGCAGCGTCTCTGAAGGCGACTGGGAGAACCCTCTATCGTGGTATAATGAACCAAGACGAATGTGATTGGTTGACAGCCGTGCGAGAATAATATTCTCGCATGGTTTGTGGAATCGTCATCATTACTGCATCCGAAAACGTGCAGAAATGTATACATTCCGAAGTAGTCGTAGAGAAAATATATTTTCTAATATGGTTGCGGGTGAATCGGATGGACGGCGCCAGCAGGAATTTATCTCCAAAATAGAGGAGAAAGGCGGCGCGGGGGCGGCGCGGGGGCGGCGCGGGGGCGTGGGCGTGGGCGCTTGGGAGGTGGGCACTACGCAAGGGCGCCGAGGGCGAGAGCGGCGGGTGTTCCCTAATTATCCGCAACTTGCAATTACGTCGCGCACTGTTTATTTTTAAATCTCATTAGCGCGTTGCCGGTAAGGACGGGCGCGGGCGCTGTGCAGGCGCGGGGCCGAGAGGGAGGACGTAATGTGAGGAGTCTGCGGCGGGAACGGCGTGTTACGCCACCGCTCCCTTCCCTGCAGTCTCTTGCACTTTGCCCTCCGCTGCTCTCTCGGCTCAACCGCTGGCCTTTGTTGTTGAACGGCAGGTTCAAAGGTGAAACACAAAAGAAACTATACGTACGTAGTTATCTATACAAGTAGGATCATTACCTCGACCTGTAAGCTCGTTTGCTGAGACGTTCCAACACTTTTCATAGGTTTTTGAAATCCATATCGGGTAGTACATAATTAAGCACGAGGTGATCGCTAGATGACCAATGATTTTCATTCGTAAGAAGAGTCTCAAAGACCATGAGATGTTTTAGATAACTGAACTCAAATCCTTTGGTATTCACTGACAGAAGTGAAGGGTTGCCTGTTAAGGAGGATGAATACAGAAATAACAAAAAACCGGAACTACATATGGTGGAAATTACAGAGCGAAGTGTAATGAACCAGAAATGGAATTTATTAGTACTCTAATTGTAATCATGGCTTCTAGGGTTTCCCTTTCCTCTTTCTTTATTTTTGATTATGTAATTAAAAGCATATTAAAATGGCAATGACAGATTCAGAACAATAGTTCAGATTCAGTATAAAAGAAAACTGAAAACTCTTTAAATCCCCAAAGAGGTCAAAAATTCAAAATTGAACAGGCAAGAAGAGAAAATTAATTATAAAATTTAGCTAGCTTTTTATCTTCATCTTAATGACAATATTCTTTAATAGATCTGCAGTAATTCAAAACGAAAATAACTTATTTTAAATGATCACCTAAAGAGGCGCACATACTTCTCTACTGTACACATAATTGCCTTTTCACTGACACGAAATTGCTGGTGTCAATTGCAATAGAACAAACATAATCTCGTCCAGCATTGCAAACAAGCACTGATATAACTACTAACATAAATATCATTACAAACCTGACAACATTCCAATTACAACGCAATTAACAGTATCATTATCGCTATAGGTTCTTTAAAGAAATTATTAACACTGCCTCTTGAAACCATGTGTATCAGTCCCTTTAAAAAAAATTGACCGAGATTCTATCATTTCTTAAGCATTCTATAGTCAATATTCTTAAATATAACAGAATTTAAAGTGTTTAAAATTCAAATATATTTTATGTATTCATGTAAGAAAAGTTTGGCTGAATTATCTTCGTACACTCGAGCCTATGTCATACAGGACTATAAATTCTCTTAATCTTGCAGTCTTATTTTAGATAATCATACTTTCAGGTAGACGAACAAAGGAGGTTGATTTAATGGGAAGGAAGGATAAATTATACAAAAGATGAACATGAGAAAGGTATATGTGTATAATTTGGACAAAATTAGCATTGACCTAATGTTCACTATGAATATTTTCCTGGTCTGAAATCAATATTATGTCTTAATGAGGAGATGCAAGAACGTATCAGTAAATAAGGTTAAAAATGATTCATTTGAAGTTCCTTTTTCCAAGTAAATTAGCCATATTGATTAATTACAGAAAACCGGTGTCATAAAGATGACAACATTCATCAAGGAGAAGAGATTCTAGGGAATATATAATAAAGGCTCGCTATTCTACACATAGAAAATAATGCAGGAAACACGTCCGGGGTTTGGATTAAGTGATCACATTCAAAAGTCAGGTTAGTAGATAAAAGAGTTTTCGGATATATTTTCCATATGCAAACTGAGAAATATGTGACTCCCAAGAAAAAATTGAATAAACACTAATATAAATTTCCAACTTTAGAAATGTATATTCCTATATAACAACTATTCCTCAAGAAACAAATCTTCAAGGGATATGAAAATGTGTAAAGAACAATAATTGCTAAGTAGAAGTACTTGTTGCACCTTAAACTAAAGAGAACAGAGTTTGTCGTGAATGCGTAAAAATAACATACATAAATAAATTCATTAAAATCAGTTAGTATTACATCTGAAGATTATATTATTACTTTGGCAACAGCTATAGTTATGGGCTCCTATCTCATTACGTAATGGTTAAACCATTGGAAGAAGAAGGTAGTGGAAGAGGAGGAAAAAGTATGTGAGAAGAGTAGGAAGAGAAAAAGGAATAAGAAAAAAAGAAAAATTCACCGTTCTCCGCCACACAATTACATAACTTTCTCTTCTTACGAAGTATTCGTAAGGCAAGAGAGTAAAAAGGAGAAAAGTATGGTGAAGGAGAAAGAGGAATGGAAAGAAGCAAGGAGGAGGTAGAGAAGATAAAGAAAGACTAACAGGTGATGAATGAGCAGGATGAGGAGGAGGAGTAGAAGTAGAGTAAAAGGATGTTAAAGAATGGGTCCAAATGAGTTGTTCACCCCAATTAATGATCACTCAACAAATTAAAAACACATTTTTCTCTGGAACGGGCTTCGCCTGCGGAAGCTTCCGCTTTGATGCGCGGCGCAGCCCGCAGGCGGCAACGCCCGACGGTCGATAGCGGTGACGTCAGCTCGGTCAGGTTAATGAAGGGCCTCGAGAGACCGGCGCTTTCCCGGCTGCGTGGCATCACGCCACGAGGAGCCGTTCCCGAACACGCGGAAGTCGCCAAGTCATAGAGAAGTTACCCCAAGAAGGGACCACTTTGACAAGTCGGGAAACAAATGAACGTCATGCACGGGGATTGCGTTGCGAGAGATAGTGATGAAGCCATTTACAAAAGAGCTGATTGTAAACGACCGTACTGACAAAATGAGTACATGGGAGTATACTGCGATTTTCTTAACTCTGCCCAAGGCAGGAATCAACTGTTGAAGATTTCATCCAGTCGGGAGCTTGAACGTTATCGTAGTGACGTCACTAAAACGAAATATAAGCACGCGATTGGATGGCAACGAAACTGCTTATTCCTGTCAGGGACAAAGTTAAGAAAATCGCTGTTTTCTTCCCAGCAATATCCAAGCAGTAGCTGTCAAAGCGATATCTTCTTAGAGTAATATCTCTATACGAGGCTTCGACAGTTTGGCTATACTGCTTTTAGCTTGGGTCATTTTACACTAACTGTCTGAATGCCGTAAACTTGAAGCTATTGCCTGAAGACAAATATTCTCAATGTTCCCTCCCAATTAGAATGATCAAATATCTCATCTTTATTATTATCCATTCAATCGATTTCATTGACCATTTCCGACCTACTCGCCAAACCAGAGACAATCAAGGAAGAGCGACTTCTATTACTACAACTAATAATAATGGTAATGAGAAGTGCAATTGTTAACGAATAAGCTTTGAAGTTTAGAAATAGGATACCGCATGCAGGTTTTCAGTCACTGCCGTCTATGGGCTTTCTTTTTTACTTCCAATTCGGGATTCGCAGATCTGTCTCTTCATGTAAAAGCTACTGAGTAAAAATCGCCATTTCATGGGTCTTCCGACACCGGATCGATGAGCGTGACGTCATCGGGATGAGCTTAATGAAGGGTCGAGAGGTGCTGGATAGCTTATCGGAAACCCGTGGCATCACGTCCAGCGTAACGTCCAGCGATAGCAAAACAGCTCCAGGTTTGTCGATAGCAGAGAATCACAAAAGACGCAAACATTTGAAGCTTCAATTTCAACCTGCGTTATTTCCGAAAGAGCATGCGTTTTCAACATGAAGTACCATTGATTGATTTCAGTTGAGGAGCTCACTGAAGAAAAATTATTGGTCTCGGATTGCATGATATACATTTACATTTAATATTATTTTCCTAATTATACAACTATTTAAAATATTGTAAAAAAGTAAACGAAGCGTAGTGACTTCATTAAACTTTAAATTGAATGTCATCAGGACGAAGAAACGCAATTAAAAAACAACAAAAAGTATTAATAAATATATGAAAAAATGAAATAGTGAGTTAATGTTATGGTTGTTTTTTTCGAGAATCAAAAATCTCTCCGCATTAACGAATACGAAGAAGTTCATTCATTTTATATTGTTTGAAAGTGTAAATCCATTTTTTAAGATTTTCACTACTGCTCAGGTTCTGAAATCTAAAGGACTTGCGTTAGTCTTCGTCTCGAAGCTTCGTGTTTAATTTCTGCGTAAAATCTGAAGATTATTCACAGTTTGATTACTGGTTGCCAAGTTATAAAATAATATTCGATAATATTTAATCAATAAGACAGCTGTTCTGTTAGTTAGGCTCTTATCTTTCAAAACATCAGAACAAGATAATTAAATAAAAGGACAATACTAATAGTGTGGCTACAGAATGGCACAGACTTTCTCGTACTAGTTATTTTTTCTAATTCTTTTGTCTGGGCTAGCTTTTCGGTTTTACCCCATCCTCTAACCAGCTGCAATTTTATGGCATAAAATACATTCTTTGAAATTTTCTCAATTTTTCGGATTCCTAATGGTAGAAGCGAAATATAAATTTAAAAATATTAAAAGAGTAAAACCCCATCATCAAAGTTTTCGTTGAAAAATACGGAGCCGTTTTTAAGAAACTGGCGTTTAGGCGTTACTGTAAATGCGCAATATGAAATTTTCATTCACGAAAATCTTTTGAGTTATCGAAAAACTTTATTAGAAGTCATTTGAAGTACTTCTATTCACAAATGCAATAATGTATACAAATCGCTAAATATGTGCATATTACAGGCGTAAGAGATATTAAAAAAGTACATTTGTGTAATTTTTGAAAAAACAAAATAATACAGAAAAATGACATTTATGCCATCTCGTAGAATACATTTTAGAACTACCCCTACCAAAAGTAGAAAGAAAAATGTAGGGCCAGTCTTGTTAAAATCTTGTTTTTGTTATTTTTTTAATTGCACATATTAAATGCAATAATGCACGCTTTAAAAAATAAGCATGACTAATGAAAAAAATTAGTTATGAACAACAAAATTCATGTGAAGGAAATATCTCTATCTTCAATTTTGAAGATGTAGGAAGTCGCTGAAAAAATCTAACTTGTAAAATTAACAAAAATTTAGAGTGAAGAGTGAAAACTGGACACATACCACCATTAAAAGTGTAATCTACTCTATTATAACAAGAAATTTAAAGAACAAATTGGAGCAATACTTGAGAAAATTTTGAAAATGTTGCACGGGCTTCATGTAAAGTACTCCCAAAAATTTATGAACGTTTTTCAAAATCGCAGAGCTTGAACTCAGGCCAGATAGATAAGGGTTTTCATCAATTTGGAAAAATATCTACGTATGGTATAGGCGCTAGTGTTTTCACATACACCAGACGGGACAGACGGACGGACAGTCAGACGGACGAACAGACGGACGAACAGACGGACGAACAGACAGACAGAGACAGACAGATAGATGGACGGACGTTTTGAAAAAACACTTTTTTGGTGTCAGGTGTGTATTTTCGTTGAAACCTCGAAATCGATTTTCCGCAGCATTTACATAACTTTCTCTATACTACGTATATTACACTGTATACGTTGAAGAAGAAAGACGTATACGAGAAATTAAGAACATGAAACGTACAATACCTTACTCATTCTTTAAATGATTATTACGCAATTACAAGAACTGATCAATGATTCATTCCATATAGTATACCACAACTTCAAGTCACCGCTTTGATGAAATCTCTTCCACATCACCCAAACATTCTCGTTCATGGATGCGCCAACAGCAAATATTGGAGAGACCAGCAAACTCTCCTTTCCACTCATACTTTAAAGACAACCGTTCCGTGACAAAATTTCCGCGAACTTTTTACCCCTCCCCGATGAGTCCTGATGATACCGCATTTGCTTCCATTCGATGGAGGAGCACGGCGCAGAAAGTACGGTCGGTGCAGGGAAAGCGCTGAGTATTGGGGTTGCTTCGTAGGGGTGCGACAGAGTTTGCGGACGCGGTTTGTTTATTTAACGGGGGATACCCGCTTCTCCCCGTTCCCTCCCTCAGCACCCCCTCCCCCAACGTCCCTTGGGGCGTTCGACGCGGCGATACCGGAACGAAGTGACGAGTCGCAAAATAAATAAATTCCCCGCTGGAAACGAATGCTTTCCCACACGCTGCTGCTACCAACCCCCACTCTGCTTCCCCGGACTCCCCTCGGCCACGCCCGCCACGCCCGCCACGCCCACCGCGCAGCAAGGGCCTATGCCGCCCTCCCCCATTCTGCACTCCACTTTCCCCGCCGCGCCGCGCCAACCCTTCCACTCCCGCCCCTCCCCTCCCCTCCAGCACTAGGCAACGCTTTTCCCTACTGCTCACTTGCGTATTTATTTTTTTTCGGCGATTGTTTCGCATTTTGTCGCTCAATGATTTTATGGATTCGCGGCAGAAAATTAGAATAAATATAAATTTAACCAATTTAGAGTCCTCTTCTATGGATCATCAGGCTCTTTATACTTCCTTTTTCATATCCCATAGATATAAAACAAAATAATTTTTGTCTAAAAATATTGACGAGTCTGGAAAAAACCTCACCTGAATATAATTTTTCCACCTTAGTCAGATGTACTTGTTTATTCGGAATATATCCCAGCGTTATCTTTCTCTTCTCTCTTTCTCTAAGTGTGATTTTTTATGTGTCTCTGTGGCTCTCACTTTGTGTGTTTCTCTCCCTCTGACTTTCGCTTTGTCTCTGTTTCTCTATCTGCCATTTCATTCCCGTGGCATACGGCTATCGCAACATTTGCTCCATTATCAAGTCTTCATTTCACTAACCTTTACCCTTGCCACGCCCTCTTTTTTGCGTGCTACTGTCTCCATAAATGCCGCATCTACGTCACCATTTGCAAGATTAACGTCACATGTTTTGTGATGGTCGTTTCGTTGCGCGAAACTTGTCACGCCAAGAGGCATGCTGTGACTCGTGTTGTTGGTTATTTCATGGAGATTTGTTAAAGAACGCTAGTGTTCTTAGGAGACTAACTGCCGAATTAAAAGAGCCAATTTGGTACTTCAACGGTTAGAGTATCGAGCTGTTATATCCAAAGCGTGTTCAAACACGATCGCACCCTTGGATTTTCAAGAGCGAAAAAGTGCTTCGTGTACCTTCCTGCGGAGAAGTAAAGCAGGCTGTCTCATATTGTAGATTTACTGCATGTAAATTATCCTCAAACCTAAAAGCTTGAAGATATCTCTGAACTACATTTAGATTCACTATTTCATCGCTCGAGTGTAACCTTCTTTCTTCGCATTCTCCTACTTTTGCCCCTTTCTCCTTCTTTTTCCGCTGGTGACAACAGTGCAACAAAATTTGCGTGGTCAGACGAAAGAGAAAGCCTGATGACTTGACTAACACTACGTAAAATAAAGCAGCATTGATGACGTTACAACAGCACATACGTTCTTCATTATTGCAATATTTGAAAATTTGTAGATTTCAATCGAAATGAGACCTGCTGCATTTTTTATTGTTTTTTTCTCTCACCTTGAAAAAATCGAAGACAAATTTGAAACCTTTTTTACAATTCTTTTTAAATTGTATTAATTTCAAGTAGAAATTTCACAAAAGCTACTAGTTTTTTGAAAAATTGTGGAAGGCTTTATTTAAAAATCGACGTTTTTAGATTAGATTTAATTTTGAAAAAATCTCCATGTTAAATATTATTGTTTTACATTGTTAATTTCTGCAATTTTCGAAAAAACAGAGTTCATAGAAAACGTGACTAGCACTAATTTCTCCCCGTCCTTTAAACATTGGTTTGTTTTGGACTGTTCTGTATCAAGAAATCTGTCTTTTGTTATCCCAAAATTGTCTGAACTGACAGTGGCTCTGACAGGCGTCACAGGAACCTTAGAATTTCTGAGAGGAGAATTGAAAAGTATACTCAGGAATTCTGTGGAGAACATTTGTTGCATCTGGTAAATATTATTTGAAGCAAGTATAGTTAAAATGATATTAAAATTGCTCAGCAAAAAATCGCAGAAATCAGCCAAAAATGCGTTACAAATGACGAGAAAACATAAAAAATGACTTATTAGTCGAAATCCACGAAAAACGAAAAAAATATACATATACAAATGGTTCATTTCCTTTTGTTATCAATAAAATTAATTAATTTCTATACTAAACGACATTGTTCTAAAGGAAAAAAAGACATTTCATTAAAATCCGCCTCCTAAATATTAGTAACGGTTACTAAGGGCGAGAAAGTACGTGGTAATTTAGCACCATTAGTTTTAAGATTTCGTTACCTTGAACTAAGCTATTAAGGTGATTTAGCTAAACGAGGAGCGTAATAAAAGACCATTAAATTATTTTTGAGAAAATTTTGAATATGTTGGTGGGAATTCATATAAAACACTCTCAAAATAATATGCGTTTGAAACTTGCAGAGCTTCGAGTTCATTCATAGAGATCGAGTTCGTCACCAGGGCGCGAATAATAAGTTTTTGTCTGTCGAAGAATCGCTGTTTTCCGGCGCATGATCACTTTTGTTACGCAGTAAGACGACGAAGTAAAAAGTAATATATGTTGAGTAAATGAATGAAAAATCTAAGGGATACTTTAATATAATAAAACACTGGGTTTGGTTAAATTAACATGAATTCAAGTTGTCTCAGCATAAATGTTACTCACCAAGGACATGTGAAGGTAGAAGATCATCACTTTTTAACAACGAACTTGAGATGTGGAAGCGAATATAACGAAGTTGTGACATTTGGCCCTGACTGATAAGCGACTCTTCGTACTTTTGTGTTTATGAGGTACACGTTCTGAAGACATCAAAAAGATTTAGTGTATCTACATTGCAAAAATCTGAGCAAGATGAGTCGCCTACTGATCAGGGACTTATGCCACATGTAACATCATTTTGTGCGATTTTTCACCATGTGTTCATTGACAAAAAGTAATAACTTTCGCCCTTAATGGCCCAACAAGTGCATTGTATTTTGTAACACAAAATATTTTGTTTTGTTATATTTTGTATATTGCTAGTTGTTTAAGATATGTTAGATTTGTTGATATTATTTCAAGTTAGCATTTTAAAAATATACTTCAATAGAAAGAAGAAGGCAATAATGTAAATTATCGATTTTTCAAAACTTCTATGTTTTTACACAAAAATTGCATTGCAAGCAAATTAAAAATGTTTGGGTGACATTACGCATTATCATAACAAACGAAACTTTTTCGAAGTATTTATGAAGTAGAATCTGAATGTGTGCAATCTGACCATAAATGAGTATGCATCAGAACGTTCGTAAAATGAAATCAGACTCCCCAGCACACCCCATTGCGAGCTGCTGCTCGTTAAGATAACAAGAGCGTAAAACATACAAGGTCAGTCACGGGCGAAGAGCGAAAAAAGAAGGTAATCAAAGAAGAGTGCTTATCAGAGATTGCGACATGTATTACGTATAAAGAAGCAAGAATTCAATGATTGCCAGGTAAAGAGAGAGCAAAATAATTGCTCATGAACAATACGCTGACCGGGCTGCTTTCTCGTCTGCGTGTATGTGGCGCGACTTGCCTCCAGCGTCTGCTTGATTCTGTGATTGCCTCACATTCACTGTCATCCTCCCTCTCTGCCTGTCTTCTCTTTCCTCTCTATATACTTTTTTCTCCCTTACAATCGCATTCTAGTAAACATACTCAGAAAAGTGTACCCGAGAGAAGGAGAGAACTGCTGAGATCATTAGTAGAGAATTGACAATTTATACTTGAACCGATAATTTTATTGAAAAAAGTAAGTTCAATAAAATACAATTTCACATTTTTTTAAAGTAATTTCAGGAGCAAAGAAATGAGTTAAAAAATACTAAGAATATTGTGACGGAATCTCGATGATGAAATTTTTCATAACATAAGAGGAGACAATAAAAGAAGATGTTAGAAAGAGAAAAGTTAAGGAGTGTAAAAAGGGAAGTAATGAGTGAACCAAATGATGAAAGAAGATCTAAAGAGAGGCAGAAAAAAACCGTTGAAAAATATGCACTACTCAAGAAAATTCTTTCATGTACCAAAAACGGAATCGAGGAAATTTCAAGAGAGTAAACTTCCAGGTTTAAAGTATCCAGGCCGAATTTGAAAATGGACAGCATAATCACAGAGAAAGGTTCGGCACCCAAATTAAAACGAAAAGCACAGGAACTAGCACGAAACGCAATGGCAGGAGCGAACCGGCAAAATGCATGTTGGGTCACTTGGCGAGCCGGCGGGGCATGGGGAGGGAGTAGGGCGCGAATGAGTCTGCGAACGGGTTTTGTGTCCGGCGGTGCGCAAAGGGAATAGAATTAACCTGGCAACGCGCCATCGCGGGAATCGTCATATGTCCCGGCTACAAATTAGCAGCGTGTCACGGCGGCTAGACAGGCCGCGCCGTAGCAGGCTCACGTTGCCACCCGGCAACGCCCGGCACGCGGAATGACAGGTCCCGAAAACAGTCGGCGAAAGGGTACGGACGGAGGCTGCTGCGCGGATGATCAGTTCATTAGAGAGAATGAGGGCAGGTGGAATTCGAAAACTACTCGTCGCTAATGGTTTGAGCATGTAGCAATGAAACTTCGACCGAAGTTACATGAAAAAAATAAAATTTTCCCGTTGCCAAATATTTTGACAATAAGGAGGTTATATAAATGTAATTTTACTATATTTCATAATAAAGGGGAAGAGAAAACATACAAAAGCAATACGCCTTTTGAAATTGATATGATGCATTTTTAACTATATTTCTATTAAGAAGAATTGTTGGATCTCTTTATAATGTAGTGAGACGTCAACACAAAACGTTTGAAATACTAAAAAGAACTAGATACATAAAATTAATGCCAAAATTCGTTGCAGTCCGTGTTTCTAAGGTTTTACTCTGTATCTTTTTTAGACTGGATAGTGAAAATTCTTTTATTTGCTATGCAAAGCCTAAATTCGCTAAATGAAGTACGTGCTACGAATTTCACTATCAATAACAAGTAGCAATGTGTAAGATACAATTCCGAAGGACCAAGATATACAGTGATAAAATGAAAATTCGATGGAATTGTTTACATAAGAATAACTTTTAGAAAAAGAGGAGAATCACACCAACTCTAAGTAGATATACAGTCAATTGGATCAGTACAAAGGGAAACAAAAGATAAGTTATATTTACAAATCTAAGGCCAAATCGTGAATAGAAGAGTCAGGAAAATGTTACATGATGATAGGATTTATTGATAATTTCGTCTTGATAGTTTAGAAACATATCTAGTAGATTAGCATGTACTCGCCTTCTGATGGCAGATTTTTCCCACTTCAGGTTTTTTTCCTCAGCCGTACCTTGTAGTCTCCTTTCCGTGGCTTTGATGCGATGAAGAGACCATTAGGGGTAAATGCCAGAATTCGAAAGGTTAGAATGCGGTAGGAAGTAAATACTGTAATGGCAGAAAGACCTTCAGCCTAGCCACGTAGTTAAAAAGAATTGCAATTATATATAAATGTGTAATAATTACCTACTAAATGAAAATAACATAATTTCGTCTTTACGGGCGCGACAATGGCTATGGTCATTAGTCTCGTAGGTGTAAGGCATGCTTCATCATGGGAGTAGCTATGTTCTTCCCTCACTACAGCTAGTGCCGAAAATACTGCGGCCGTCAGGACTCGAACACTAGGACCTTCCGGTCAGAGGTACTGCAGTCATTTTAGCTGATGCCCTGAGTCGCCTCAGACGGTTGGTGATTCGAAGATTCGTGAATGCATCAAATACGCATTTCATAATTTTCGGTCAGAGAGCATTTCATATTGTACTGAATGTAATAAACTAATTTATTCTTTCATCGAGAAAAAGTGAATGGAAGATACAAAATAACATGTATGTTTTGCATGCCATTGTTTCTAAAAATTAGCACACAATTTTACTCGATTAATTTTACAAATTAAATGACAGACATATTTCATATGAATTTCATTTATTTTGGTAAAGCATTTTCGATTAAATTACTCTAATTCTAGATTCCTCTTTTTGTCTACTACTATGAGAAACATTTGGTTGTTTTGGAAAATTATTTTCTATCAACATGTGGCAAAGCGCTTCAATGTCTGTCACACCCATATTTTATTTTACACACTAGCAATTCTAGTTATCACCACATTTTCATTTATTAATTCTAGTAATTAAGGCTGAACAGTGTATTTGTACAATTCCAACATACGCTTCGGAATTCGACAAATGATTTTCATCTGCGAGAGCGTTGTCAGTACACCGAAAAGTAATATTATCACTTTTCCGTCCGGTAAATGTTTTTAGCCCCTAAAGGGAAATGCTCCAATATGACGTCTGCCTTTCACAACCACATCCGCATGCGATGCAACTACAAACTCCACACCTCTGTTTGAACAGCGCCAATTGTTCCTGCGTCTCTCTCTTGGCGTGAACAAACGACGAAAATGCGAGCTCACTTCCGAACTCCAGGTAAAAAGCATGACCCGAGAATGGCTGTATTCCATTACATTAAGTATCGGGTAGCGAACAAAGCGTTATAAACAGCCGCCTGGTCGACCCTATTTGCCAACTGTCAATACGCACATAACAGTTATTGATACGAAACACCGCACTGTCCAATGAATACCGCGCTTGAATGTGCTGCTCTACAATGCACATCAAACATTCAAATAAAAATGTATATTCTGTATTAATGAAGTTAATATATCAAGAAGGTGGGTGACACATGAGTGAACCTCGAATAGACCTCACACGCTGAATGATGCAGTGGTCTAATTTACGACGATATGTATAATTAACTGCCTCCAAATAACTAATTTATTGCTTCCCAAGGTCACATGGTTACAATCAGTTATCGTGGCATGACTTTTCCTGCTCAGCTCGAGTACTGTTGATAAAAATAGACTTATTTTTTATTATACAGAATTTAACTTGGCTCAATATTTTGAACAAGCGCTAACGGTCTGTTTTTCAGTAAAAAGAAATAGTTAAAATTTAATACGTTAATTAATTTTTTAGTGTTCTGAGTTTAAAATAAGGATATAAACAGATATATTGTGAAATTAAAATGTTAACTTCAGAAAATAAAAATGAAATCAACATAAAATAAGTACAAATTACGAGACTGTACCTTATAAAAATTATAATACTCGTTGCCATAAAAGCACACAATGTATAAAATCTGAAAAATCTAAAGCTGGGTATAAGTACTTGATTTAGTTGAAAAAAAAACAATACGTGCATACAGAGATACATTCATATCATATGTTTCAGAGACCTGTGAAATAGCAATCGTGTCACTATTAACATATCAATTAACCACACTAACGTCCTAAATGTTTAATGAAATTGTTTGAAAAATTATATTATGAAATAACTATTCAAATCATTGTGTTGTCCATAATTGCGTTGCTAAATGTGAACCAAAGAGATTTCAAGCACAGACGCAGAGACAACGGACGATCAACATAATCCATTTTTGAACTCTTATAAACCCAACAAAACATCTATTCGCACAGTTTACGACCGTACTAAGGCGAAATTCAACAGACCCGATATAGCAGCGGCTCTCGGAGAAGATGGCGGACTGCGGAAGGGTTGCGCTTACTGCTGCTGCGTTTACAGCCGGTGAATATGCAGGGTGCTGGAAATCCTTCGCATTACAAGATTTTAACGTCGCCCGCCTGCCCGCCCTCCGCCGCCGTGGCCCCGCCCCCGCGCACCACCCTCGCCCCCGCCGCCACCGCCGCCGCCCACCGCCACCGCCGCCACCGCCTACCGCCGCCGCCGCCGCCGCCGCCGCCGCCGCCGCCGCCGCCGCCGCCGCCGCCGCCGCCGCCGCCGCCGCCGCCGCCGCCACCGCCGCCGCCACCGCCGCCGCCGCCGCCGCCGCCGCCTACCGCCGCCAGCCCGGAGCTGCGAGGCGTGGCAGGGCACAGCCCCGCAATACGCGCCACTCACACTAATTGCCAAACGGCCGATGCAACACCATCATCCAGCAGTGCCACCGCCCTTTATCGCCCAGCATAAAGATCATTAAAAGTTTAATTGCATCCCCCGCGCTGGTCCAGACTAATTTCTCGATTAAGAGCTTAAGACACCCGTCCCTTCCCGCCCCGCCCCGCCCCATCCCCTCCCCACCCAGCCCCTCTCCGTCTCGCCCCGCCCCGCTCCGCTCCGTCCCACCTCATACCGCCGTCGCAACTCGGCGTCAAGCGGGCCCGGCCGTCCATTCCAGCGATGATACACTGGAGTGGGGGGTGGGCGGTGTTGCGAGGTAATGAGGGTAGGAGTGTGGACTGGGGAAAGGGAGGGGAAGAGGCGCGGAGGGAGATCAAAGAATAACGCTGTCTTTTGTTTGCCGGGGACGCCCGTATTCGGGTGGGTAGAGACGTAGAGAGATAGCGCGCAAATCTTAATTAATACTGAAATGAGAGGACGTTGCTTGGACTGGGGACTTTCGGTGAGGAATCGGGGATGGAGAATGGGAAGGGTGATGGGCAGCGATGATGGGAAAGGGGTAGGGAGGGACGGAAGGTGATGGGGAGGGGAAGGAGGAACTGCACGCACTGGGGAATGGAAGGCGTCCGAAATGTCTGAAAAGAGAGGTTATTTCCTTTACATTAATTCGGCGTTTTTCGAGATTTCAATTCGATGAACACTTCCAGAAACTTTATTAATGACGAGTTCATTCGAATGTGAACGTAACAGATAAACAGAAGCATTAAATGTGCTAGTTCCTTGGTGGAAGAAGGACATTCGAAAATCAAATTCTCTGGCGTAAATGAGTGCCCACGCAATAGAATATTATTCCTAGAAAACAACTCATATTGCTATGAAATGCACTTTTTAAATTGATTTTGATATGTGGTTTTAACAATGTGATTAATATTGCAGTGACCTATCCCATTTTCAAGAGCAAATTGAAATACTAACTTTGACGTAAAATCGACACCGGCAAACAGTATTTCTCTGATATCGAGCTAGTAAAGCAAATATACACTGTTAATTGGAGAAGTAAAATGTTTTTTTATTTACCAATACAGTCAAAAACTTGGAGAGAATGTTCATCTGTAGTCGGCTAAGTTGACCTCTCGACATACACAATCACTTTATGGAAACTCCTGGGATTCTCTTGCAGCTAGGTCTGCCAATAAACACGTATCAATCTTATTTTAGTATCTGTTCATATAGATTACAGTTTCAACATCGAAGCAAGTTAGTAATATTTAGGGAACGGATTTTCATGTAAATACATATTTTTACAGGGGCAAGATACGTGTATTCAATAATATTTTTTCGAGTTAACAACACATTCTGAGTAAATTAGAACCATTTTTATTTTTCATATTTTTACATATGTTACCTCTTACTACATATTTCGTCACATTTTAATGTACTTATTCGTAAAAACAAAACATTTCGGATGCGAATTTGCGACGTATGTTACTGGAATTATCTTTCCTAGAAAGCCATGCAATGCGCATTTATTAACGACGACATTTCGCTATTAATTCTCAAACCTACCCTCCCTCCTCTGCTTCTCGGAAACCGCGGTGGTAGCCATCCGAATGAAGGATGAGCGAATGTATGTCAGGCAGAAGTAATTTCAACCACGCGGTTACTCATGTTTCATAGACCCGCAGGGTAACTCGATCAAACACTAACAAGTGTTTTTCAGATGATTGTCTAATCCCCCAGCTCCGGAATCCACTACAGGCAACACGGTACTATTCATTTGAGCGCCGGCTCCTCGTAAAAAACGTAGTTTATATTACGAAAGTATTACAAATTTCGGGTGAAACTAGGGAATAATTACTTTTGTAGAGGTAGAGGTTTCTTTTACTCTTAGAATCCTTGTTAAGTTCTGATCGGCGACATTCTATGCTCGGAAAACGCTTGTAGAGAGGAATTTTAAACGTTATAACAAAAATTAATGTTACATATTTTTATTTTTACCTACATATTTTGAAAAAAGTAAGTACATATATAGGTACATGTTTAGTTATTTTTATTACAATAAATTCTGTTCCCTAGTGATGTTGAATTACGTCTTCATAAAATGTTGGGGCCATTTGTCCTCGCGGAAAGGACCGCAAGTACAGAAAATGCTCAAAGGGCCAATCTGGATGGCTGAAGTGGCTAAGATCTGCCAGCTAAAGTAGTGGCTAAGGCACCGACTAAGCGCTTTGGTCCGAAGGATCGCAGGTTCGAGTCCCTCTTCGGGCATGGTTTTTTGTCCCTTGTCTCTCTGTGTTGTCGCTGAGTACCTTCGCGTTCTGCCCATATCAGCGGAGCCCGCACAGTGTGTTGGTGTATAGTGTTAGATCCAATATGCCTCCCATCGGGACGTAAAGGGTAACCGGTTCTCGGCTGGATAAAAGACCTAGAAAAAAGTATAAACGACCACAAATACAGAAAATGCTCAAAATACAAAGTATCGCAAGTTCGTAAGATATATGAAATCTTCCCGTATCTGAAATACGGAAAATATTCAAACACAATGTTACAGAACACCATCGTAATAAATTGATAAATAATGTTACATTAGTTCTTAAGTATATAATATTTTCCTTCAGTTACATTGAAATTCATTCTGGTGTTCACCATTGCCTCCCCCTTTTGGTGTTCTCCGAGTATGGGAATGACATTCCTATATATTCTATAGCCTACGCTATCCGGGACGACCCGCGTCTACAGCCGTAACCTCCACGCGGATCGTCCAGGATACCCTAGATTAGGGATGTCCAATTGTTGGCCCGCGGAGCCATTTATTGTGGCCTGCGAAAGGTTATCACTGAAAAGTCCGTTTCACCAATGTTGGGCGAGAACTTAGTGCGCCTTGTCCACACGTCCTGTCGGGGACAATTTCCCCTTTAATGTAAACATAATTTAAGGGATTTTTTCTAGTAAATTAAGTAATTCAAAATCATTTCAATGTAAATCAAATTATCTCAAAGCGAATCAACATTATCTCAATAATCTCAACTCAAATCTTCTCAATCATTTCACTGCGTTATGCACGCATGGTTCCATCCTCATGCATGCATGCTGATGTCACTCAGATTTCCATCCCCCGTCGTTTCAGAGCAGCCGAACGAATCGGGTAGCTGGATCAACAATACGGTGTCTCGTGTGGATCGCCCGAATAATGAAAATATGGCCTGCAACCATTTTAAAGGTTTTTGTCGTGGCCCTTGAAGCCTTGCAAGTGGGACGCCCCTGGGGAAGGGGATGAAACTTTGATAAGTTGAAGGATGGAGATAGAGTTTAGCGGAATCGGTGACCAAGTGCTTCGGAAAGAGGGATAAGTGTCAATCTCACTGCGTTATGCACGCGTGGTTCCATCCTCGCGCATACATTCTGATGTCACGTAGGGTTCCATCCCCCCTCCTTTCAGAGCAGCCGAACAAACCGGGTAGCTGGATTAACAATACGGTGTCTCGTGTGGATCGACTGAGTAATGAAAATATGGCTCCCAATCCTATTAAAGATTTTAGTAATGGGAGGTAAGGGATAATCAATTTGTAATTTGTAATTTTTATTTTATTTTATTTATGTATTATTGATCTCATTTAATTTGTATTATTATTTTTGCTTCTTCTTCATGTTGATCTCTCATTTTTCCGTTTGTTGCTAGAGACCCACTGGAGATGGAAAAGTTTGATCCCAAAAGTTGACTTTGCGCATATGTGATGTTAGTAAATATTAAATACTGATTGTGGTTGATTAACGTTTGCCTCCCATTACCATTATGGATTACCACAAAATATCGGCTACCACCACGGAAATTAAAGGTTTAGTTGTGGCCCTTGACGCCTTGCGAGTTGGGACTCCCCTGTCCTAGATCATACAAACTCCGGGGCGCGGAATTCTACGAAATTGGTTTGCGACCGTTCAACAATTAACGCGTTCTCCACTCTCCACGGTTCTATCCACTGCCCAACCCGCCGCCGCGCCGCGTGCATCCTCCATCTTCCATTCAGACCGCTCAGGCGACCAAAGCCTCTCCCAGCGGCTCTCGCGCGCGCGGGCGCGGGCGCGGGCGGGGCCGGCGGGATTCCGGGCGCGGAGGAGTCATTCATGGGGCGTCCGCCTGCCCACGCCTCGCCGCCTATTCAGCGCGGCAGACGCTCCTCCGCCTTCGTTCACAGAGCTCCGAAGATCTCGCGGCGTGAAGACCTCCATAGAGGAGCCCCGCGCGGTGGCTCCCTCTGCCAATGCATTCACGCGAAGGATCCTCGGCTCTCGGATGGAATTCTCTGTTGCGGAGACGCGGGTTACAAAAAAATCTCGTCGATCGTGCACGTCGCGTGAATGGATAACTGATGTAATTCTATTCTCTGAGCATTCGACCCAACGTATGTGTCTGAAATGTAGGCGTTGAGAAAAAGTATTCAGTATTTGACTTAATTTCTTTTCTGCGATTTCGGCGTTCTTTGAACTATGTGACACGGTGACTTTCATTGTGTTGAATCAATTTATGGAGCTACTTGTTTTATTGGAAGAAAACTTGTTTCCACAAATATATTTTTACTATAATCCTTGTTAGTTTTAGAATCTGAATATTTGATGATGATCATTGCAGGTAAATGTTGAGAAAATCAACCTCATTATTCCAGTAGTACCTCTAGGGTTTGAACTTGAAATTTTGGTCTTTATTTCGGATTGAGACCAGCAACACATTCCAAATAGCTCAGTTGCCAAATTTTCTTGCTATTTAAATGAAGGCTGCATCTCTGACATTCATACATGGTCGGACGGTTTTATCAACAGATTCTTCAATGGATGAGCTATCGCCCGAATCGACAATAATTTGAGGTAATAAATCAAACTGCTGATCCATAGATATTCTGTCCGCATGCAATCAGTTAGTTTTGTAGTTAAAATTTAACAACTTCAGTTAAAATACAACTACACTGAAAATGCAACAACTTTACATATAAGGCAACTCATGCAGTTATAAATCTGTTAAAAGCCCACAGCTTTAGTTAAAAGGCAATAAATTAAGTGTTTGATAGTAACAACCTTCACGAATATTACAGTATAATGGTATAGTATGTACGGATACACAATACAAAAGTTCTTTACGATCAAGAATATCAAAAATGTTGCTACTCTATAACTCAACACGTAAATAGCAAATATTTAACGGCAGGTGGCCTCATTAACGAAGCCTTGCTGTCTCCGTGACTTCGATAGTATCGTACGTAGTAACGCTATGAGTATGAAACGTCAGTCGGTACGCATAAAATAAGAATGGGAGATACAACACAGTCACAAACTTGCATTTTTCAGTCAAAATCAAATCTTTTTCATTATTCTTGAATTGACGGACGTTTGCGTCGCTTGTGTGCCTATCTAGCCTTAGAGAAAACAGTAGCTACTTCCGCTGTACTACCGCAGCCGGTCGCAGCCTCTGGTTTCGGCCGTCCCTGCGTCCCACATCATCCCCTCCCGTCGCTTTCACCCTGGCGTTGCCTCCGGCTGCCTTCACAGACTCGCATCCCCCGCCGCCCCATCGCCTCCGCTGCACCGCGCCCGCCTCTCCCGCGTCTTAATACAAGCTCGACGGGTACACGACGTTAACGTCGAGGGCATAATACATCCGGCGCGCAATAAAGCGGCCCTAACTACCCTCTGCGGCCATAAATTAGCGCCCAAGTTCCGCATCACAGTTTCCCCGAGCGAGAGGAGACGAGACGAGACGAGACGGGGCGTGATTTGGCGGAGTGCGTCGGATGCGCGAGAGCCGGGGACGGCGCGGCGGGCGAACGGCAGCAAAGTGGTGAGATGGCGCTCGCCCGACCGTCGCTGGACGTCGTCCGCCTGATGGTCTGGGGGCCGTGACGATGCTTCTGGGACCCTGCCGCAGAAGATCTCCTCGCCGCAGTTTCTCTTGTAGCGTCCGCTACTCAAGCACAGCGGCAGCGTGGTGCACGGTGGCCACTTGCAGTCGCTTCCGGAGTCGTCCAGTGAGGCTGCCTGTCCCGTTAGCAGCTCTTCAGCCTGGAGGTGATTCCTTCTGGTTAGATCTTAGCGTCCACTCCTTCGTACAGGGACGAGGATTGGGGAGCTGTGTAAAATAGAAAGCGATTAGTTTTTAAGGTAGGGTGGGTTATTTTATTAAGGGTTTTAGGACGGAGGGAGGAGGGGTAGGAGAGGGATGTGGAGGGAGTGATTGGAGGGAATAGGGAATAATATAATAGTTTTTTATATAAGTTTTTCTTATTTTTTTATCGTTTTTTAAATTTCTTAAAAAATAATTTTATATTTTTTTCATTTTATTTTTTTTCACTTGCAGTGAACACGTGTTGAATGCACCACAAAATCAAAGAATGCATAAAAAAAAGGAAGCGTGGGCGAAACCCCAGGGGACAGGTCCGGAGGGATGGTGTCCGACTTGCGCCAAATGCATCGCAGACCGAGCAGTCGCCGCCGGGGGGGGGTGACGTGGCCATAGTAAGGCTGTAAAGGCGGGTGAGCTCTGAAAAGAGCCAGCATTGTTCCTCAAACATCTGTCGCGAGACCATCGCGGGACGCAGTGTGCGTGGGAGGCCTCAAGCTTGCGGGTACGAGCGCCAAGCTCATGTGACAATCCGTTGGTAGTTAGCGGATGCTAACGGAGAGCAAACGCTCCTGTAGTAAGCGGTACGGCAACTATGTATGTGCATATATGTAAATAAACAACCTATATACCAAAGCCATCATGTCTGTGATTTGTCCAACCCATGATGTCACACTCTATACCTCCGTGCGCTTGTGGTTGTCGAGACGATGCTTCTCGTGATAGTGGAACTGTTCTCTAACATGTCGCGACTTTTAGATTTTATAATTATGATTTTCCTCTCCAAGCTCCGATGGCACAATTGATAGTTTCATGTTATTGGTTTTAATAATGGATTTCATGTGCAAAATTATTATATTTTTACAGATGAGTTGTTTGGCATCCAGAATGCGCTTCTTTTCTGTCAAGATCACGGGTTAGGTGCTGACCCCAACTGCTATCAGCCTCGAATGCGTGTTCTTTAGTCATCGAACGTAACAATTATTGTATTTTCTTTGCAGCCTTGCATCCTAATTTCTCTGTGACTCCTGTAATTATTTTAATCTTTGCTTGTGCCATTAATGTGAATTGACAACCATAAGATGCCTTCAAATAATTTAATTGTCACTTCATGTTCATTTTTAATTACACCATCAGTGAATATTTTTTGCACTTCTTAATTCATTGTTTATGATTTCACATTGCATACTGCTTGCCACTCAAATTTTCTTATATTTAATTCATGGTTCAATTATGCACTTAAAAATCTAAATGTGTGACTGATTTCCTAAATAATGGTAACAATTCCTGAATGTATCCTATATCAGGAAAACGGGGTCATGTCAGCACAAAATCCACAGGCGCTGGTCCTCCATAACGATGTTTGAAAGGTGAGTTCCAGGGGAATGCCAGAGAATAGTATGATATTAGGTCACGTCTTAAATTCCAGTCCGCTGCTCACACACCGACTCCGACACAATCATTATCTCCACAACTGGTCTCAAAGAAAAAACACGTACGAGAAAATCTTTGGAAAATTAATAACCCTTAAAGGCAATTGAAATTGGCGCAGAAGTCTCTTATTGCGAATACTTGCCGCATTTTCGGAAACTTTATACAATTAGATAATCAAATTAATACTAAATAACATGATTGGCAAAAATGCCAGTGTTATTTTAGAACTAAGTCTTCCTATTAACCAGAAATGTGAGCATTCAAAACAACACCAATAATAATAATAATAATAATAATAATAATAATAATAATAATAATATATTAATATTATGATAAAGCGGTTCTCCAAATTTCCCAAGATGATAAATGCCGCATTTGCCAGAAACAAGTAGAAACCATTGATCCTATTTTCTCCGCTTGTCCAATCCTAGCAAAGACCGAATACTTGAAAAGACACGACAATGTGTGTAACTACCTCCACTGGCAGATCTGTACTGCCCACGACGTTACAAACATATGCCACAAGTGGTACGAACACTCACCAAAGCCGGTGACGTCGGTTGGATTGTGTACGATGTTGTACGACCAACAAATTCAAACTGATCGCACGATAGCGGCAAACAAACAGGATATTGTTATCCGAGATTTGGAGAAAAAATCGTGTTAACTTGTCGATGTTACTGTACCTTGCGATCAAAACGTCTTTACCAAGGAGGCAGAGAAACGTCTTAAATACAAGAGTTTGGAAATCGAGATCACCCGAATGTGGGGCGTAAAAGCACATGTCTTCCCTAGAGTTATCGGAGCACTGGGATTTGTTCCGCAAAATTTGTGTAAGAACTTGTCTAAACTCCCAGGTAATTCAAAAGACTGGGAAGTGCAAGAAATCGCTTTATTTGGAACAGCCCACATTTTGCGCAAAGTATTGTAGAGGCACCGACAGACCATAGATCTACTCCTTAGGTAGCTGGTTGCAACCTGGAGTAGATTTTATATTCAGCCGACACATAACATCTTTAGTCGTGATTTAGAGGAATAATAATAATAATAATAATAATAATAATAATAATAATAATAATAATAATAATAATAAAGCCATTAACTCGAAACTGTGAAGCCCCCACTCTCAACAGTCAATTAGTCTGCACTATCCGTTCGCCAGCTCCCACCACCCTCTGTTGTTCCGGTCGCTTCCACCCACCCCGTGGCATGTGCGCGCCCGTGACGCGCGCCCGCCAGAGACACCTAAGCGACGCGACACGCCGTCGACGCCACTTGCCGCGCCGCCGCCCTCTGGCAGAGTTGCAGATTGGATTTAATTTATAATGAGCTCTTAACGCAGCCCGGCGACGCACGGCGGACGCCGCTCGGCCCACGCCCACGCCCACGCTCCTCATGGGTCAATGTTTTGCATCCGAGACTTGACGTTCCGCATTGTGAAGTTCCTTGAAATCAGGGGAATTACCGTTTAGGGGAAGGTTACGCAGTTTTTTGTCACGACTTTTAGATTTAATAATTATCATTTTCTTCCCCAAGCTCTGATGGCCCAATTGATAATTTCATGTTATAGGTTTGTAGTTTATTTTCAGTTTTAACGGACTATTAAATGTCGCAAACGATTTCAGTGTCCTGCAAGTTCAGAAAACAATAACGGTTTATTCGATCCGCACGATACCTTACGGGGGAGAGAGAGTTGTTGATTGTATCTGAAATGCGTTTGTTTTGGGTTGTCAAATGTTCAGGTGTCAACTCAGAAAGTTTCAACCCACCTTTTATTTTCTTTTATTTAGTAAAGAGGCAATGATAAAATCGTGCAGGAAATTGTAATTTTTTTCAGAAATACAACATTAGGTTTCTGACACTGCAATGAAGAACACAAAATCTGATCAATAGTAGCATATCTGATTCAAAAAAAAAAAAAATCCAAGAACCGTTTAGGTTTCTCCGTCTGGGGAGAAGGCCATCCACAAAGTTTTTGAAAAAAATAATTTATTCATTCATATTTCTTCACTACACCAACTGATGCGACCTCACACATTAATTATAAACAATCTCAATGAAATATTTACCCCACCCTCGTATATTATTCTCCCTTAAAGTCCCCAGCTTTACTTTCTTATTTACACAACTCCTCACTCACATTCTCTTCTTTCAACTCCCTACTTTTCTTTATTAAACCCGTTCATATTTACATTTACTAGATTTTTCAAATAGTATGTTATGCGACTAGTTTATGATGTTAAATTGTATTACATGAGTACATATTTTGAGTGACGTTAGGAGCGAGATTTTAAATTTTTACGAATGAAATAAAAAACACCATTATGAACGAGTTGCATACATTATGTTTTGTAAATCAGCATTATAAATTTACAACATAATCAAAGTTATTGTTTGGACAGAATTCTGTGCCGCCACGGGTATTTGACATCAGTACGAAAAACGGTCGTCGGCTCTTGGGTTTACCACTACCTTGCCACAATTCTCTCGCTGTGATTAGCTGAATGAGTGATGACGCAAATATTCGTGCCATTAACGGCAAATATAGTCGTTTATAATATTTAAATACAACAAAAAACAACTTTTTGGGGGGTACCAACATTATAGACAATTTCTTATGGCATGTTTCATCTTTAGCGATAATTTTGGAAGTTTCCCCTGCAATCGGTGTCTCTCCATCAGATACAATTGTCTTGGCGATTCCCATCCATCTGTTACAAATTTATCATATTCTTTTCATAATTTCTAGATGATTTTTTTAGGAATCAGCGACAATTATCCCTTAGCAACTTTGTCAATTATTTTCTTCGGTAATGACTCCATTTTATGGCAGGCTGAGGTCCCCATAGAACGTTGTGCCATTGACTCCATTTTCATATGATTACGCGTATGAACAAGTAACATCTGACAATCAAATATCAATAGTTATCCGGGAGCGTGAGTGAAGCATGTTCCTAAGGCACAAGCTAATCACGTTCTAGTTTCAGAAATCATAGATGATTACTGGAACTGGAACGTGATAAATCCCCTCTAATAATTTTATAATGTCATACCAAATATATAGCGTAAGCAAATCGTTTATAATGTTGCTTTATTGCGTTCGTACATATTTGAAAAGACGGTCCTAACGTCGCTCGCTTTCAAAACATGTACGTACGCAATAAAGCATAACTTACTATTTACGTTGCGTTATATACTATTAGTTGGATTTTGCATCAAAGAGTAGCTCATCTTTAACGCAAATTCCCACCCGGGCGGCGCACAGAGTAGTCCGCGAGCGCTTGCGAAGTGCGGCGCGGCGCCTGCGGTTGACAGAAATCGTTGCAAATGGCCGACGCTTCGGCAGCCAGCTGCCCCTCCCCGCCGCCCCCACCCGTCTAGCGCACGGGCGATCGAGGGGCGGCGGCGACGGGAGCTCGCCCGATGCTGCATATTAATAGCGCTCTCCAAGTTAGATTGATTCCTCCGCGCCTCGCGTCACGTCGCGTCGCTCTACCGAGGGACCAGCGGAGCGGTAGGTGAGTGAGTGAGTGAGTGACTGACTGGCTGAATGACTGCAATGAGGGACGGAGACTGGCAACTGGTGGTGGCGAATGAGCTGCAGAGAGCAAACGGGTGGACGATGTCTCAGAGGAGATTATGAAGGCTGTCCGTCAATCTGTGAGAATATGTACAAGATTCAGTCACACGGAAACCTTACGGGACGGAAACGGTATGAAATGATGGAACGGAAACCTTATGAAAGATCTATAGAAGTTTCAACCAGTCCAGCGTAATTATCAGTAAATAGCTATCAAACATCAATTGTTATGGATACCAATATTTCATTGTATAAATAAATATTTACAAACTCCTTAAGTAGAATAAGATTCTTAAATGAAAATTCAACTGTCTTCAAGCGGTATTATTGTGACAATTACGAGTATATTAATAAACTAAAGACTAGTAAAGGGTCTGCTGCCTAGGAAAAAATAACAAGGTTAAACATATTAGATTTAGTAGCACAAAATTAAGGCATGTTGATGGATAAATAAGTGTGTAACTTTATGTATGAACGGCCAACAAACAACTAACTTGTAATTTTATGCATAAATGATAAGTAAATAATTTGACCTTAAAAATACTACATTTGGCGATTATTATAATGGAAATGCAAGTTGATGAATAAAGAAGTTTACAAACGCCTGTCATATTATTGTCAATTTCTGATTACATACCAATAGCATTTCTTATCGTACAGTCGAGCTATACACATACGAATAATTGTAATTATTTTTTGAATATTTGTTAAGTAAATGTCTACGAACAATTTAGCAATATTTACATTATCTTATAAAATGAAATACGTAGCACTTGCCGAACTTTAAACACATCACTGCAAAATCTCTTCGTCTCACTATGATTTCTTATCGGGATACCACTCCTGGTGCATTGTTATCTTTTATGAGAAAAGTGCCTATTCATTCGCAACACTTGTGCTAGTGACGTCAACTGACTGGAAAGAATCACAAAGAGTGATAGTGACAAACAATAATATTTTACAGGTAAACAAAATATTTTATTATTTTGTAGGTATGTAATGCATAGACATCGGATGTTTGGGCACTAAAAAATCGCCTTTTAGGCGCCTAAAAAGGCACTGAAAATGTCAAGAATAAGGAGAAAAACAGGCACTGTCATAAATTACATTCACAATAAAATTATTAGTAACTCCATACATATTTACAAATTTTCTTCATTTTATTCTTAATAGTTTCTATTGCAATATATTATCAGTAACTTTTCAAAGATGGCAATTTCAAATCTGCAACGATTGGGAGACAAAATCAGTTTTAATACGGAGAAGGATTTCTGAAAGTCTACTGATGTGTCTGGCACAGGGCCCACAGGATATCTCGTCTATCTTGTTGGCCACGGTCTGGCATATATTTTACAAGTCCAAAATTAGCAACACTGAAACCTTCTGGGAATTTACATTCATTTCCACTCAAAAGGTGCCATCGAATTCAATCGACCATTTTCTCAGAACATGGCTAGTATTATGAAATAGGGAAATGGAGAAAAATATGTTGGTATACTTTCAGGAATTCTCTCGTATTTCAAAATACAAATACGTGAATTGATGGTTTTGTAATGGTCAAGCTGGATCATGGTCCAGTTTATGATATCGTAGCATTGTATTTAAAAATAATATACAAAAGGCAAAAACGTGCAATAATTCTAAAGAAAAGGCATTTATGTAAAAAAAAGGCATTTATGCTAAAATAAGCAAAAATAAGCATTATAAAACTTCGTCATATGTCATCATTTGTCATGATTAGTGCACATACATTATCAGCCTTTAAATAAGTTCGCTAGAAAAAAATAGGCACTTCCCTAAACATCCGATGTCTAGTAATGAATAATCAAGTATCCAATTATATGTTCATTTTTATTCGAGAAAATTAGAACTGTCATTTGCTTTAGCAATGTTCACTAAGATGCTCAAATCTTTCCAATACCTTATGATGTGTATGAAACAAATGTTTCAGTGAATTAATAAAATAGTTATCAGTGTTTCCATGGGACTTTCTAGGAAAAACTTAATTCTGAACCCCCTACCCTCTCATCAAGTTCAAAATTACAAACTAAAGGTTCCAACATTCCAATTACAATCTCGACGGTAGGTTTGATACGATCGAAATAGGTCAGCATAATTAGGATCCCAAATGGATGTTTGATAATTCAGCGAAAAACGAAAAAAACAGCGAGTGCAAAACCGAAAGTACCAATCAGTCAATTACTAAGCTCATCAATCACTCAGAAGCGTATTTATACAGTTAAGTGACAAGTGAACTAACGGGTAATGACTAGGCGCTTGAGGCTACGTGTGTTAGAGCCGATCAGTCAGCGAGATAGCGTATTTGTCACGTAATTACCTTCGGAGCAGCCTGTGTTCACAGACGTTAATTCGTCTTCATTTATTGCATGACGACGTTTCCCGTCCGTGGAAATCTATTTCCGACTAACATGCGACGAGAAGTACATTGTTCTGCACTTTTGCTGCAAGATACCTTTAAATGAGATGGGAGTGGATGCATTGTAAAGGTGCGTTTGGAGACACTACGTAATTTCTATGGACAGATTAAGTGGAAGTGAGGAAGTAAGTATGTATGTTGTACGCAGGGCTTGACTTCTGGCGGAACGAGATGGAACAGCATTCCGGTACCTTGGGAATAATTCTTAAATTGTATAATGCGTATATAACTATTTCTACTAATTTAATAATTAATTTGGGCCGCGTTCCGGAACCTAAAATGTTATAAATCAAGCACTGGTTTAAGTACGTTGGGCTTATTTTCAAGCAGTGAAAAATATTATAAACATACGAGTACGAACGTACAATTAATATTACACGTCAAATTACGATAAAAATTTATATTATTGCGAATATACATTTAACAATGTGATTTACTCTGAAATTAAAAAGTACTTGGCCAGTGTAGTCCACCTTTTTCAGACAGTTCAATAACTCACCCAAAGGATTGAAATAAATGTTGAAAAAATTGTATTGATTCTAAACGAAATTCTGATGGCTGAGAAAGCCAAGACTTTAGTTGAAGATTATTCGTCGCGTATTTGGTGAATTAATGAGAAATGTGATCGTAATATTACAATTAACTGGTGTAGAAAGTTCACCGTGAAAGTTGAGAGCATTTGAATATTAAAAATAATCATTTTCAACCAACGTATATGGTATTGAGCGGCTATATGGATTAATTGATTTGGATATGGTGTTGTTTTAACTGAAAGGACAACAACTCTTATCACAAATCCATTAATAATGAAGCTCTTTACAGTCAAAACGCTGACATTAGATTTTTATTTAGATATAACTCAATAATTCAATGAAGGAAATTTACTCATGTTCTCATTTCATTTGAAAAATCAGCTCATAAAAGTTTTTCGATAACCACAATTTGACAGTCAGACCCTATGATTTTTCCATCTCTTATTTAAAACTCTCAATTCCAAAAGAGTTATTACCGACGATTCAACGACGCCAAAATAGTTTAAGTACCGTCAGTTCAGAAGCGCGACTTGCAGAAAACCAGTGTTTCGGTTGGGCGTCTGTGGTGCTCCACAGACCTAATTACTTGGGGAATCGGCGGTGGCAGCGGCGCGGCGGTGGCGCTACGTTGCGGTCCTATAGTTGGTCTGCCCCTTTCCTCCCGAGCGGCCAAACTCCCTCACCCACCCAATTACCGCCCACTAGGCGTTTTTCCCTCGCCAGTGCCTGCGATTACGCGGCCATCCTTCGACCAACGGTGTCGCTCCTGCTCTATGGGCCTAATCGTTGGGCGCGAGGATGAAAAACATTATTAGGAAAATAGAAAAAAATTTCATTAATTCGAGTTTTGTGGACCTTCGTCCTGCATCAGAGGTTACCGAAAAGTATTTGATCATTTTTGTAATCAAACGTACGTAATGTGAGTCAGTTACATACTAATTTTGTTTCATTATTTATATTGAAAAAACTGTGTAAAACACTTAACTGATGTATAAACATTAAAATCGGAAAGGTTACGGTATCATTGTCAGAGCAAGACTTAACGGAAAGGAGGTA
The DNA here is from genome assembly GCA_031308135.1 of Acheta domesticus. NCBI lineage: Eukaryota > Metazoa > Arthropoda > Insecta > Orthoptera > Gryllidae > Acheta > Acheta domesticus. The sequence continues at coordinate 78,150,026 of JAHLJT010008756.1, forward strand.
GATTTGTGTACAACTAATTAACGAAATTGAAGAGCATTTTAATTGTTGGTATCTGTGTGTAGATATTTTTAAATAACTGTTTTGAACAGTGTGCAGTTACATGTAAATTAATATCATTGCAGCAGCCACAACAGATACTTTCCGATGAGGGGCTTAATATGCACTTGCTCAGTCCGGATGTGTTACAAGTTACAGATGCAAATATTTCGCTTGACGTCTATATTTGTCTGTCGTACCAGTTTGAATTCCGTTGACAATTCGGTAGTCTCCTGTCGAGAAGAGAGAAGAGCTCACAACCTTGTCAACGTGAATTCTGTTAAGATCCGAGTAATGCAGGTGTTAGAGTAACTGTATTTGGCTGATTTTCGCTGATAGAAGCAAAAGAAAATAATAAAATAATGCTAATTTTGATTGTTGTCTTTTGTTAGTTCCTGTATCTGAAGCCCAATCGTTTTCGATTTTGATAAGCACAACATAATAGTCTGCAAAGGCACCCACGGTAAAATATCAAATAATTTGCATGTTCTAGGTACGAAATACGAGAGAAACAAAGCAGATAATTAAGATTCACGAAGCTTAATTTCACTCATATTTTCTCTCAATGGTGTGTGATTATTATTAAAAAACATTATTTTCAACGTAACAAGAACGTAATTTCCGTAAGAGACGAGAAACCTTAGTTGTTCTCACGAAGTTAAATAAATGTCTATAAATATTGTGCTGACCTTAAATATATGGCATTGAGTAAGAGAAATCTCATACATTTTAAAACAGTACTTGTTTTCCTGGACGTTATCTGTAATATAAAGAGTATAGACAAGTGTTGTACTATATCTATAATATAAGCGTTGCTTTAGAAATTCACAGAAAAACGGTATAACAAATATGGAAGACGCTGTATGTAGCTGCGAGTCCGCCACTACATCTTCGAAGTCCGAAAGGTCCTACTTTCTAGTTCCAACGATAAATTTTCGACAGCAGCGTTGGGCTTGATAGGGACCGAACAGGACTTTCACGAGGTGTTAGAAGCAGACTTCTGCGACCAGTAGTTTATTTGGTATCGTATCAACTGCAGGCAGACACTAGAGCAATGTTTAAACTACAGGCCCGGGTCGAACGTGATCCATCTCATCAGTTTTGCCCCAATCACATTCTTAGGCTCTAAAAAGATATTCATCTGTTTTAAGACGACCCTGGTCAATTTCTGGCCATCTTCTGGTCTAAGAAATAAACCAGCAGAACTGCCAGTACTTTGGATATCGTAGGAGTAATTACGCCAAACATAGCATGGATCACTAGTCAACAGATGCTTAGGGAAATGCCTATTTTAACATAATGAACATATTTAAAGTATTTTAAGGATGTGCACGAATTATTAAAAACGACCGGCCTGAAAAAGTTGCATTAACAAAGCGTTCCATTTATTATAGACAATCAAATTAAAGTTTAGTTAGAGATCTCTGAAACGTTGTTTGTGAAAACTTTGGGATGAAATAAACCAACTTTCCCAAATTTTATTTACTTATGTCGAACCTTTAATCTATTTGTATATAATAAATGAAACTTTCTGTTAATAAAATTATGAAAATCAACAGAAACTTAAACGTTTTTTTTTCTTTTTTGGCCAATTTTGACGCAATTATTAGATACATTTACACATTCGAACAGCATTTCTCTTGAAATCTATTTGTATCCTTTCTCTCAAATTTATTTAATCCTGCAAAACTAAAAATCAATTTCCTCTTCATTAACCACAATTGCTGTCGGCAAACATCTATTTTTTTATCTGGACTAACGGTATCATTTGAGTGTGAATGTGCCATTTTATATCTCTGAAGCCAAACGCTCATTGAACAAATAAAAAAAATGAGTGGTTGATCTTGGATGAGATTTACAATGTTTCGTGTTAGAGAGGTAATACCAACCTACCGACATTCAAGAGATACTGTGCCAGATTTTCTTCAAAGAGGTTAAGGTAATAAATTATTAATTAATTCAAAAAATTAAATGTTAGGTGCGACAATTATGGACATAAATGCGACAATTATGGACATAAATGAAACTATGACATTTTTTGCCATTATTTTTGTTTTATGAATTACATGATTGACTTTCCTATTCCCCAAAATTCAAATTTTATAGATTCATCTTATATTGTTTCAAATACAAATATTCTGATTATTTTAGGCACAAGTGCAATGAAATATATTATTGATTTTCTCCTCTAATTTTGAGTAACTACCGACCTTCTCTAGCTTGTCTTTAATTTTTTAGTGTCTTTTTAGGTGCCTATAACGTAACATTTAGTACCTAAACACCCCATGTCCCGTTACAAAACACCCAGATTTCGCCCACATCCCCTCTCACCGCGCCCACTGATGCACCCCTGGCGGGGCCTCCGTCTGCACGGCGATCGAACTTCCCCGGGCCCATTAATCACCTCCATTACAGCGCAATCGGCCGGCCTCATCCCCCGCCACAGCACCAGGCGCTCTCGCCCTCGGCCCCGACCCCACCCGCCGGCCGCGCCGCGCCGCGTCGCCGCCACCCCCGCCCGCCCGCGCACGCGCGCTGCGCCGCCGCCGCTGGAACAATTGAAACGCGGGGCGCGCCGCGCGATCGAGCGCAGGCTCAACTCCGAGGCGGACGCTGGCGGTGGAGGCGGCGGCGGTGGCGGCGGGGCTGCTCGTGGCAGCGGTGGCGGCAATGGTTGTGGGAGTGGTGGTGATGGATGCCGCCGCGGTGGGTGCGGCGGCAGTGGTGGCGACAGTTGTGGCGAGAGTGGTGGCGATGGTGGTGGCAATAGTGGTGGCGAGAGTGGTGCCGATGGCAGTGCTGATGGCAATGACTTGGATCCGGGTGGCAGCGGAAGCGAGGTAGGCTGGGGGGGGGGGATGCGGGCGGTTGGGCAGGCGGGCAGGTTGGGTAGGAGGTTCGGCAGGTTTAGACTCGGTGGGGAGGGGCCATGCGGTAGCGGTCAGGGTTCGGAGGAGAGGTCTGCCAGCATCCATGATAAGTGGATGCGTTGATGATCGCAGTAAATGGTCTGCATATGAAGTCCCTGAGGACCGCCTGTGATGAAGTGGTTTAGGTCCACTTGGTTAGCTTGCGACTAGAAGGGTTTTCAATGGAATTCACTCATCGGTATTGGAGTTAGGATATTTGGTTAATGGCAAATCTTTCGTGACGGTTTTCCGTCTTCGTAAAAATGATTTTTACTCAATACATTGTAATGAATAATTTATAGAGCAAATACAGGTTCATCTTGTGAAAGTGGTAGTGAGAGGAATTGTTATAACGGATGATTACGGTGGTTATACTGATGGGCTAAAAGGGTCAGGAATCAGGGTTTATAGAAAGAGGGATAATGAGTTTCCGGGCGTTCTGAGCCGTAATGAGCCGACCTGAGAAGGGAATGTTTTTGATTCATTAATAGCTTTCGGAGCAGTCAGATTTAGGGAGCAGTCGCAATTTGTGGTTGGTCTATTACTATGAATAACGTATGACTGAAATGAACAGCAGTTTTTACTGTAGGGCGACTTACGATCATCAATTTTTTTCCCATCCAAGCTTTATGAAATTGTGTGACTGACTCTTGACGAGGTTTGATGTAGAATTTTGTTGTTTTTTAAAAATATTTTGTTACATCAAAATGTATTTTGCTTAAATACACTATCGCACGCTCGATTCTGAAGTAAAATGTATGACATAACGCTAAAACGTTTTCAAAACGGTTATTGAGTATCGACAAGGAAGTCACAGGATGCAGTGAATGATCATCGTAATTGTGATAGACTGTAATTAGTAGCATTAATCCATTCTTATAATAACTATACACATTTTAAAATTATTTGGAAATCTTATACTTGATTTTTACTTCCGTATATAAAGTTTGCGAAAATGTAGCATTTTTTCCTATTGTTTACTTTCTATTTCCTCGACTACAAAACCTCTTGAGAAATCATCAAAAGAAAAATGCGGCAATCCCTAATAACTGCGTGATGAAAGTAGGCAATACGCGCATGAATTCGTGAGTGTAAAATAAGTGAATAGGATGTAGTGTGCTAACTATGTAGAAAAGTGGTTAAAAAACTACGGTTGTCCCCCAGTGTGTTTATAAAAAATAAATTACATTAGCATCTTCAGGAATTTGCGGCACCTGTTTTGGAGGTTTCATGATCGTTTCCCTTCTCACTTCAATATTTCATTGCTTTATAAATTCCTTTGTTCAATTTAACGATGAATTTCGGTTAAACTCCCACAAGCAGATGCGGATATGTAGGGCGCTCAATAACGGATGAGGATGCTACGGATAAACATCGATGATGAGCCGGTGTGTTAATGAGCAGTCTGCATATAGAGTTCTAGAGGCAGATCTTTAGTAGAGAGGTTGAAGTATTGACTCTAAAATACTGACAAAAATTAAAAGAAATTAGGAAATTAACATTTAAAAACCAAACATTTCGTTACCCTCCAAAGACATTCTACATTTCAAATTGTGTTATTCGTCTCAGAATTTCAAATAGCAGAAATATTTTACAAACTACTCCAGGTTCTTGACAATATTCTAAGTTTAATCTTTTTTTCCTTCGTTTGATGTATTTATTTTTATTTATTTGGTGTAAAAACAGTAAAAATTGTATATGAGGTATGGAGGAAGCGATTATCTGCGGCCAATTTTCTTGAGGAGCAGAATGAAAAAAGAGCGAGATTAGCAACTATTTGAAAAACTAGACATTTTACTAACCTAGGCTAACTACAAAACTAGAGAGATCTTTAGCGTTATTTGCGAAGTAGCGACTGCACTGCAATTCTAAGGTTCTGATGGACTAAAATCAGGCCCGATCGCATGGACGTGCGCAGTAAAAGACTGCCTGTAATTTGCACCCCAATTTGGTCAATTCACAAAATTTTCTTCGTTTCTACCCTATGTGTCGATTTTTCTTTAGCAATACTTACAAGTTTCCTCAGATTGTCAACATTCTATAAGTACAAATCTTCTGGAAGTTTTAACAGAAGAGGAATCAAGCAAGAAACTTCTGTGCGGATACGATTTTGTTTTCAGCAAAATTCCATAGAAAATATTAATTCGACTAACAGAGGAGAATACGGTGGGTAACACTTAAAAAGTTTCACCTGTATATTAGTGTTAATTGTGAGAAAGTTCTAGATACGTCAGTATATCTTATATGATACGTATTTATAAAAATTATTATCTGTGAAAATGTACTTTATATGAATAAAATATTGTTAAATGGATTTTTTTCAACGACTTATATATTGAAAATATGAATACCTATGAAAACAAATTGAATGCGTTTTTAATGTGTTAATTTATCGAAACATTTAGAATGCAATTGGTTGTGTTTTCTTCCTTTTCAAAACTTGTTACTTGCGTAACAACGTTCAAAACGTTGGTGTTGAGCGCGCAGTAATTGTTGTTGAACGTGAATCATATGGCAAATCATACGTAATTGCCTTTTATCCCTTACGGCCAGCAGATCAGAGCAATTATTATTAGGAGATTCCAGACGGTCATCCATCCATGGACCCGCGGAAGCTCGAGCTGCTTAACTTGGTTAAGTAGTTCGGCTACCGGCGTAGACATTTAATATAAAATATTGCATCAGGACAAATAAGTGCCTAGTTATTCGGCAAAGAAATGTTTGCGTTATCTTAACATTCTTTCTATGAAATCATCTTGAATTCCACGTATCTCATATTGCAAACAACAATGTACGCTTAGAACGTTTTCTCAAAGTTTCTTTTTGCGAGGAAGAAGAGACTTTATATCAACAGACTTTGTGACAATGCTATAATAGAACTGAAGTTACATCCATTCACTACAATATATCGGGTGACAATATTCTTACATTCTTTTACTTGGTCTCTTTTCGCCGAACCATCAAAACTATCTTGTAACCCTGTAACATCCACAGCGAATCCCCATCGCCTAGACGATGTTTCCGTTCATTCCACCATTCGTGCCCCTACTTCCACCGCCGCTCTTCTGTAAGGTTTTTTTTAACCAGTGGCAACGTTCCTGCCTCACTGGATGGTGAGATTTGGCGCCAACCTACACGTCTGCTGGGACGTTTCCCTATCCAGGTACCTATCCTCAGTGAGGCACCGTCCCGGCCGGAGTACACTGTAAGCTCCCGACTGGCCTCCCAACATGTGTGGTAGTGTAGTGAATGGAAGTGGGTGCAAATAAGAGGAGAGGGGAGGACAAGGACGAGAAAGGAAAGATCGCGCGTGGTCCATCGCCCATTTATTAGGGTACTGCTACGACATCCGCGTGGTATTGATCGGAAAACTGCCGATCAGAGCAGCTGGCATGTATTATATTAAAAATATAAGATATAAAATTTGTTTTATAAAAGCCATCATAATTATTACTCATATTTTTACTTTAATCATTATTCGTCAATATCTCTTCGGACACCCCATTCACTTCCCAACGTGCCCTCCATTCCCGCTTTCCTCCGGCTTCGCGCAGCTCCAATAACGTGGCCGTGGCGGTCGACACGACGGGCGCGTCGATTTCCAGCCGCGTGTCTATTTCCAGCGGCGCGCGGGGCGGGGCAGCGCTGCTGGTGGCGGCGGCGGGAGACGGTGGGTGGCAGAGAAGAAGAAAGGGCACGGAGCAGAAAGGGGAGAGAGCAGGAGGGAAAGGAGTGGATGGGGAGCAGTAGAGCCGGGCAGAACGGGAGAGTTGTTGGATTGATTCTTTCGTGTTTCCGGGCTCGTGAACTGTTAACAAATAGTATAAAAGATAATAGTGGAAACTCGGGCAAATAAGCATGGGCGGCACAAGGGACAAGTGATTGTGCTGCCCCTAGCGGCCTGAGGTGTACACTACAAGACAGGCGTACATGTTGCCAATAGAATACAACCGTGTGTACCATTTTCTATCATCATTATCATTGGTGTTAATTAATACATTAAAGTACTTGCGGCAGAGCATCAAATAACAATATCTACACAGATATTCTTCTACCAAATTATCTCTTACAAAACTACGAACAAACTTGACTTTCACACCTTGTAAGTTGGCACACACGAATTCTTGCGCTGTGGTTTACACCTCGAACCGCTGGAGAGCGCTGCTTTTCTGTCACCAAAATATTCGAGGAGTTTCCACTATTATCTTTTATACTATTTGCTGTTAAGTCATTAGTCTCGTGAGTGTTGTGCTCCTCAGGAGGTGCTGATGATCTTCCCCGTTGCATGGTGAGATCTGGCGTCGACCAAAACGTTGGCTAGAAGGGATTTTCCCAACCAGGAATCTCCAAATAGCAGGGCGCCGCTCCAGCCGGAACACGCTCTAAGCTCCCTAAGGTCTCGTGACATGTGTGGCAGTGTAGTGAATGTCATTGTAAATGTAAGTAAATGGTAAAGAAAATACAAGGAAGTGGAAGGAAAGATAGCACGCGGTCCTCTGTCCCTATATTAGGGTACTGCTCCGGCATTTGCCTGGTGTTGATCGGGAAAACCCCAGAAAACTACTTGTCAGAGCAGCCGGAAGCTAGAATTCTCTTGAAGACACCGTTTGAACTGGATCCAGCTATCTAGCCAGTGGCAAAATTTCCTGCCACCGTCGCGACTCGGGCCCTAGGATCTTTCGTTCAGAGGCAGGACTGAAGGGAGAGGTGGGTAATGGGAAGGAGAGAGAGAGAGAGGGAGAAAGAGAGAGACAGAGAGAGAGACGAGAGACAGACAGGTGGGAAGGTCGAGGCAGGAGAGAGACGGGAAGATTGAAACAGTTTGAAGCGCAGAATGAGGAAACGCCCACCAGGTAGAGAAGACGTTCGTGCTCAGCTCTTGCCGAGGTAACACCTCACAGCGCTCCGCGCGATAAGCCGTCGCAGTTAGTGAAAGTGGCGAACTAGAGATAACGTACAGCAAGGCTAAGTGGCGTAGAATACGCAGCTGTTTTTGCCGTTATTAACATTTGTCGGCTTTTCACTCGGAAAGGCGATAGTTTTCCTTCATTTTTGCATAGTTAATGCAAAATGAAGTTGATCCGTCCACGGGGTTTGTAGTCTCGCAGGCCCTATTAACCCTACATAATGTAGATAGCAACAATTATTTTTCCAACAGTGCAGTGCATAGTGTATCGCAAGATATAACAACCAGTGAATCGATGGATACAAGTGTTCAGGCAACGCAGAACCTATCCTCCGCCGATGGCAACATGGAAGCGATCTTCACATCTGGTTCGCTGCACAGCGAGCAATCGTCGTCAACATCGTCATCAGGAAACTCCACACGGAAAAGGTCAGACAGTGATTTTGTTGATCCTAATGAACATAAAAAGAAAAGTCCAGAAAAAAACAATTCAGATGAATCGTTTGACCCCAGTATATACAATTGCAAAACTAGCAACAGATTTATTGGATTGCCCGACGGTGTAACTTCACCAGAAACTAGTCGTTTTCCATACCTCAGTGAAAATCCAAGTGAACAAACAGCTTTACCGGCTAAAATCCCCCCTATTTTTGTATCTAACATCACCAATGCAAATAATTTCATCAAGGAGCTTAAAAACAAAGTGACCAGTGACTTTGTAGCAGATTTCAAAAACAATAAAACAAAAATAAGTGCCAACTCCATTACAGATTTCCGAAAACTTGTGAAATACCTCATAGAGACAAACCGAAGTTTCCACTCTTTCAAGGATCCTTCAAATAAAAAATTTTCAGTTGTGTTCAAAAATCTCCACCAATCCATAACAGAATCGGATATCCTTACAGAACTCAAATTCAGAACTCAATACGTCACCCATCAATTATAAAAATCACGAGACTGCAAAAAGATAACATCCCAATTCCGGTAGTTGCGGCCGAGTTTAGTGGCAATGAACCTATAGAAACAATCCTCACAATCAATCAAATTTGCAATCACCGTGTGACTACAGAACGACGTCGGAAACCTAAAGGACTCATCCAATGCCAACGATGCTTAGACTTCGGGCACACGAAAAACAATTGTAATCATGTTATTAGCTGTGCATACTGTTCTGGTAACCATTATTCAGTGATGTGTCCGCAAAAAAAATGATCCACCGGTTTGTGTTAACTGCAATGGTAATCACAAGGCCGACGTCAGAAATGAATCGTGCTCATATTATAAAAAAATCATTGGGCAAAAAAACAGTAATCAGTCTAAAAACAGCAGTAATGTAATCCGCCAACCTTCTACCCCTCCCCCAAATTTTTCCCAGACTACCTTTCCAAATTTACCAGAAACTCAAACCATCCCGAATTTCTCTCACCAAAACCGTACCAATCCAAACCCTTCAAATTCACAAATTCCAAACCGCAATCGCATCCAATCAAATTATCACCTAAATAATAATTCCAGCAACAATATAATCAACACAATCATAAATTCCATCACCTCTTGTGTAATAAATTTCATCAACTCGCTAATACCATCTTTAATTTCAACCATTCAAAATTCAGTCACAGAATATTAAGCAGTAATCATGGCCAGTCAAACTAATAAAAACTTAATTATCATGAATTGGAATGCAAACAGCATCCAAAATAAAAAACTGAATTTATTCACTTCTTGCATCATTTCCAGATTGGCATAGCATGCGTTACTGAATCACACCTGTGTACTAGAAACAAACTCTATATCCCTAACTACACCATCTATAGAAATGACAGAAACCAAACAAAAGGAGGAGGCGTATTCATCGCAATTTCATCTCACATCATTCATTACCAAATTGACATTCCACAGATACCAGGTATAGAAACAATAGCAATACGCACAACTCTAAATGGCCAAACCATTACGATAATAGCAGCTTACAAATCACCCTCAACAAAAATCAAAGACTCAAATATAATTAGCCTTTTCAATCCAAAGGAAAAGACATTATTACTCGGGGATCTTAATGCCAAGCATATTAGTTGGGGCTGCCTCACAAATAATCATGATGGTAAGATCCTTGCCCAAACTATAACAAGCAATAATTTAAAAATCATCACAACAATAGACCCAACCTACTACCCTCATGATCGAACACGTAAACCAGATATACTGGATATAGGTATAACAAACACAAACATAAAATTTCACACCACTACGGTATCCGAGCTAGATTCTGATCACATCCCTGTACTGATCTCAGCACAAAAGCTAATCCCACAACATGCAACCGTTCCTAAATCGAACGCCTTAAAAATCAACTGGAGAAAATTCCAAGAAATACTAAGAAATAATATCCCACATTTTAGAATACTAAATTGCCCCGCCGAAATCAATCAAGCTGTATCCCATATAAATACATTAATCCACTCTACTATTCAAGAATCACAATTAAATAAATTATCAAATAACCACACTAATAAATATAAAAAATTACCGCCTGAAATATTAAATGTAATCTTGATAAAAAACAAAACAAAAAGACTATGGAATAAGTTAAGAACGCCGAATCTAAAATCTGAACTGAATTTAATTACAAAGGTAGTTAAAAAACTTAATAAAAAATCACAACAATCAACAATACCATGCATTATTAACTTCACTCCATACAAACAACAACTCTTTATGGCAATTCACCAACAGAATATTGAAAAAGAAAATCACGATACCACCAATAAACACCTCAACTGGTAAAGCATACACATCCGTTGAAAAATCCGAAGAGCTGGCATCCTACTTCTCATCAACATTTACAAACAACATCTCAAAACCTCATCCTGAACATAAAACGATAAACAAATGCAACAAAGAGACATACTACGGCCCACATCACAACATTAAGTTCACCAACCCAGCTGAAATTAACAAAATAATTAAAAACTTACCCTCCAGGAAAGCACCCGGACACGATAACATAAACAATACCATAGCGAAAAACCTGCCTCCCCCTGCAATTGCATATATAGCTAATATTTATAATTCCTGCCTCAGAATTGGTTATTTTCCTCAATCATGGAAGCATGCCATAGTTATTCCCATTGCCAAACCCAACAAAAATCATGCCCACACAAATAGCTACCGACCCATAAGTTTACTACCCACCTTATCTAAAATTTTTGAAAAAAATAATTCTCAAAAGACTTAAAGACCACTTACAGGTAACAAAAGCCATACCAAAGGAGCAATTTGGGTTCACCGCAAAAATTTCTACACTTCACCAACTCCTTCGCATTACCGAACATCTTTATACGTCATTTCAAAAGAAATACCACACAGTAGCAGTTTTCATTGACATAACACAAGCGTTTGACCGGACATGGCATGAAGGACTCATATACAAGATTAAGAAAATAGGCACACCGCACTATATCCAATCCATCATACAAAGCTTCATCAGTAACAGAACCTTCTCCGTAAATGTAAACAACCACCATTCCAACCCAAGACCAATCTTAGCAGGACTACCACAAGGATCCCCCCTATCACCTACTTTATTTAATTTACATGTTGCAGACATTCCCAACCTAAACAACGTACACATTGCACAGTTTGCTGATGATACAGCTATCTACAACTCCGGTCCTTCACTTACTGATTGTAGCAACAAAGTTCAATTGTACCTTAACCTAATTGACAGCTGGGCTTCAAAATACAAAATTCAACTGAATCCAACCAAAACGGCCGCCAAGATCTTCACTCTCCGTCCATATTCACCCCCGCGTCCATTATTGCTAAACAATACAACCATCAACTGGCTGCCTCTCAATAAACCAGTCAGATACTTAGGACTGAACATGGACACAAAACTCAACTGGAAGCAGCATATAGATGCCAAAATCACCCAAGCCAAAATCAAATTAATTCAATTAAAGCCATTAATACACAGATCCAGCCCATTATCATACAATTCAGCATTGCAAATTTACAAAGCAATAATAAGACCTCTGCTCCTATATGCCTGCCCAATCTGGTTAAATGCAGCAAAAACCAACCAAAAGAAACTGCAAATTGTTCAAAGCCAATTTCTTAGAATCATTTCAAACGCCCCCTGGTATGTCTCCAATAAACAATTACATAAAGAATTCAACCTAGACACCACAGACCATCATATCACCTATCTTGCTACCAACTTCTTCTCAAACATATCCCAAATTCCTTCATTATCAGTTCACAGACTCGGCAAAAACCCAGCACATAGAACCAGAATACAAAATAAGTTTCCCTTTCACATTTTCCTCAGGAAATTCTCCGAATTAGATCCCGACTAGAGGAGCCCGATGGGTAACCTCAACCGTGTATTAGTTTTAAGTTTTAATTTAAGTTAGCTATTAAGTCATCAAACATATGTATAGTTTTATTAAACTGAGCTATGTATTCACCATCTGTGTAAATAAAATGAAAAAAAAAAAGGTAGAGAAGAGCGGGGGAATGGAGTGAGAGATTGTGAGAAGCGAAAAGTGAGGAAGAAGGGTGGGCAAAGGGACTGACAGGGTCGGGCGAATTGTGTGGGAGAGGTAGAAGCGAGTGGCGGTAGCAGGGAGAGGCATGGTCGTGACGAAGGGGTGGTGTGAGGTGGAAGGTACGGGTGTATGGCGGGGCGGGTGACGAAGAGGTTGGTGGCGAGACATGGGCGAGGCAGGGGTGAGGTAGGGGAGGACACTGGGTCGGAGGGTGGGGCGAGGACTGGGTGAGGAGTGGGTCGCGGAGTGGGGCGTGGAGTGGAGCGGGGAGTGGGGCGGGTAGTGGGGCGTGGAGTGGGGCGGGGAGTGGGCGGGGAGTGTGGCGGGGAGTGGGGCGTGGAGTGGGGCGTGGAGTGGGGCGGGCAGTGTGGCGGGCAGTGTGGCAGGGAGTGGGGCGGCGAGTGGGGCGGCGAGTGGGGCGGGGAGTGGGGCGGGGAGTGGGACGGGGAGTAGGGCGGGGAGTGTGGCGGGGAGTGGGGCGGGGAGTGGGGAGGGGACTGGGGCGGGGACGAGAGCGAGGACTGGGGCGGGGACGGGGGGAGGGTTGGGGGCTGGGACGATGGTGGAGGCCGTGGTGGCGGCGGGTCTGGGCGAGACGTGCAGCTGCGCCCGCTCGCTTCGCTTCGATGCGTTTACGAGCGTCGCCGCCGCCGCGCCGCCTCCTCCGGCCTCCTCGTAAAGTCACGCGCGCGGACACTCCCGCATTTTGCCGTATATTTCTGCGAGATGGCCCTGAGGTATGGCGCCTCCGTTCATTATCTGCTGATGGATCAACGACACTTAAGCGCTTCATGTGGTTGCCCAGATCTGTTTAACTTATTTCAGGCAACCCGATGCAAAAAGGAAATAAATGAATAATTGAATAAATCAAACAATTAAATAAACTTTCTTGAAATAAGTAAGAGATATCTATAAATAAATAGACGAGAATGTATGTATGTCTGCTGGCATATAGATTCAAAAACCTACTTTACTGACTTCGCTGAAATTTTCACAGTTACTTCTTATTAGTATCTTTAGTATTTAAAGAGTGGTTTGAATTCAATCAGACATGTGGGGGTGTTGTTTTTGCAATGTTAATGAATGAGATGGGTTATACGCCATTCTGAGGGGACTTTGCTTGAAGTGCATGCAATGGATTTCTTTGCCTAAAACACGACTCGCTTTGTCCATAGTATCGAATAACATCGAAGTTGTGATTGAAAAGGCAGGAAGCCTGAACCAAATATTGGCGATGCACAGAATTATTCGATTATTTGATTTTTAAGTGTAGTGTAAAATATAGTAAATATAGTAATGTATATTTAGTCTGTAGTTAAAGTTGCAGTTAACACGTAGTTAATTTTTCATTGAATAAATTGATTTTTAACTTGAATTGTGTTTATGTAATACACTGCATTAGCAAAGCACTGCAGAGTTTGCTAGTATATAATATATAAATAAGGATAAAAATCTCAAAAAGGTTTTTTTAATTGAATAAAGCTCTTGTCGACTTACCGACTTGTCGCAGAGATCTACTCTTCCACCTCACTGATTTCATGTTTTACAATTTCGGTTGTAATTAGTTCTAATAGGTAAAAACTCGAGGCAAAATATTCTCCTTTACGCTTTGTAAATTAAATGTGCTACTCTCCATATTATATTCCGACACAATGATGAAGATATAATGAGAATGTTTGCATAATGGTTTGCCGTCGCTACTACACACGTTTCACGATAACTCCAACAAAACGAGATACTACCTAATAAAGAGCTTGTTAACGAGATGGAATACACCAATTGTCCCTCATCATAGTGATCTCCCGCAACGAAACGTCTGCAATATGTTCCAGACCACACTTTTTTCTTTTAAAATTTCAGGACGAAAAAATATATTTCCCAGGATCGCGGCACCTCACTATTTAGGTATGAAGGCAAATGGCTAGCCTGAAACAAAAGTAGTCTATGACACAAATTGTACAATGTGACTTAGACCACTTAAGAAATGACTTATACTAAAACCATCTGCCAAAACGAAGTGGATATTTTATTACGCAGAGCCTACAACGACAAATTACACACAGGCAACTTTAGAATATATAGATGCTCAGATCAAATTTACCAAAATCTGGATTTTAGCCAAAATATTTCATAGAGCACTTTAGTTCCAGGCCAGTCAAATAATGATCAGCATGCCAAGAACTACAATTTTCCCAGAATTTCATTTAGTTTTTATTTCATTTTAGTTAAATAGAACCTTCAGAGCGAATTCTTGTGACTTTTAGAGAAATAAAATGTAACAGGTAAATAATTTACCCATATGCATATTTAAAATGTAAAAATAATAAATAAACTTGTAAATTAATTCACACAAGAATTTTTCTGAGTCTTCAGAGCAACGCACTTTTCTCAAATCAAGATCTTTACAAATGTCTCGTATTTCCAAGAGTTACATGTTTGTTCCAATTGCAGCTGCAAATCAGATTTTACGGAGTGGGCGAACAAGGCACTCGGTGTAAAGGAAAAACAGCGGACGCTTTCAGTTATATTGCATCTGCTCATTCACGCACAGACCTCGGGTAGTCCTATTTGATGTAGAGTGTTCTATGTAATGGCAGTTATTCCAAATCTGTTTCTCTGAGGTAGACGACAGATGAAAAGTTCTGCGAAGCTTAGAATGAAGCATGAGACATGGAAACAACATCTCTTGTTCAATATGACTACTTTCCCGAGAAATGTGTACCCTAACTTCATATTACGGGCAATTTTATAAATGCAAAATGTGAAAAAATGCTTTGTAATTTATATCTACATATTTTTAGCATGCTTTGTTCTCATTATTATTTTTCCTTTCAAAATGTGCGAAGCGAGGATTTGACACAGTAATTTGGAAAACCCAATTTAAAAGGGAAACAATACCCCTATATATTTAATTAATTTTGTTTCGGAAAAGAAATAAAATATTTTGAAACATAGATCTAAATATTTTAGAACTCTCTTCAACACTAGATTCAGAATTTGTAATAAAAACGAACACTCTAAGTCTCTATTTGATTTCTAAGTTCAGGTGATCTTTCTACTTGTTTTGATAAGAGTGTAAATCAACTAGTACTTTCGTTTTCAAATTAAATGAGATGTGTAATTGTGGAAGATATAGAAGGAAATCTTTTAAAACAGAATTACATTTAATATTTTTCGTACTCCCCATTGTTTTTGTCTTTGTTTCCAACTACAATTTTAGAAAATTGTTTATGTCATTGATGATTTGTATTTTGTTTTACTTCATTAGTTCTTCATTAGTTTTTATTGATGTTAATGGGGGTTTGTACCCTCTATCACTTTTATTTCACGGTATATACCTAGACAATGTCTTGGTAAAAGCTTGCTTTTTTACGCAAGTACTTCCGTAGTACTTCCTTTCATCAGAAGCAGGAAATGTAACAATTTTTATTAATGCATTATATGAAATGACACATAATTTTAAAAATATAATTTAAAGTAATGTGATAAACCGATTGAAAAACCAATGGATATTAGAAAAGTGCTATACAGTAGCATTCCAATTCGGGATGAAAAGAAAATGAGAAAATACATTTTTTGCCCAAGAATAAAAATTAAGCTTACGAATATATATTTATATATAAACAAATCTTGAGCATTGAAACTCTTTATTCGTTATCACGTTTGTGTGACGTCACTGTTAATGAGTTTATAAGTTAAGCTTTGTTTCTACAAGGCACCCATTGATTAAAACAAATTTCATTTAACCTTCCACTCATCTAACATGCCCATGTACTCTCACTCCGGCGTCGGAGGTGTGGAGTCACAAACGAGTTTTTAAATCGAGTATGCGTCTCCCAGTTCATCCCATTTACTATAGAAAACGTAAAGAATTAGCGAAACGAATGTTCTCACAAATAACACAAACAGTGATAAAGTATAACATTAAAACTAAGTTTTAACTCGAGAACGCAAAACAAAAGAATTCGCACAGCATTTGCTTTCGAATTGGCCAGACCCAGCATTAAACCCAAGCCTTTTTGTTCGTATTCCTTTCCGGAATGAGCTAATTTTTTCAGGTAAAGACCGCCGCCGAACACGAAAATTTCACTCGACACACCGAACACGGCGGAAAAGAGCATCCTCATTTCCGGTGCACAACCCTTCCGGAGCGGAAGGACACCCGGAGTCGCAGACGAGTTTTCCGAACCGGACGTAGCAGTGCGACCATGGCCCCTAAAGCTTAAGAGGCAGCGACGCGAAGGGATTGCAATTGGGAGGGAATTAAGGAAGCCATTTCCGAAGGCAATTCTCTTACGAAGAACGTAATGAGTTGGAACTCGGGAAACTTCCACGGTAGATACACTGATTGCCTCTTTCTACCATATTCCCCGCACCGCTAATAAAAACGCTGTCGCGCCACTGAAGAAGATGAATGGCGTTTAGTTGTTGTTTTTTGTTATTTTCAAAGAAAGAAGATAAATCCCTAAATGACAGATACGAATTTCGCATATTTTTTAAATAAATGAAATCCTGTTATATTTTTTTTTCAAAATTCATTGACACAATATCTGCTCACTAGCTGAGACATTTCCGTGGACAGGAAATAACATTGTATTAATGTTTTGTGAATTAATTTTCTGTGATTAAGATATTTAAATGAACATATTGTTTTATGATTATACCACACTGTAAGTATTTAGAATATTGTACTTTTCATCAAAAGTATTCAAGATCGTTCCATCCTTCCCATTGAATTAACAATATTTAGAATCAGCTAATTTATTTTATTTGGCTCTCTTCAGCAATGTGTTGAATATGGAATAAATGGTGTATATTCCTGTAGGAGTGAGTATCCACAAACTGACTGTCAACTAAAAAATGTCTTCTTTAGCAAAGGCATAGATTTAAACAATATGCTTTTGAAGAAGAGACACATTTTTGCAAATCGTTAAACCCACTTTAAAATTATTTGGGCGAAAAAATGTTCTTGCATCTATATCTCAACAGAACGTCTCATTCAACAGAATTTCTCATTCAACAGAACTTCTCATTCAACAGAATTTCTCATTCACCCCGCTTCAATTAGATTATCTCTGATCACTGCAAAACAAATGATCGGCGTGCGTTCTCACTCGAAGCGAGTAATCGAGAGTAAAAGCCTCGCTGTCCAGTTGTGGATGACCCCACTGGGATTCAAACTCGCGACAGACTCATTCAATAACCGTGAATGAGCGCGTCATTTTTTCCAACGGCCGTCGGGGCCCAGTGAATGACCTGACGACCCTATTGGCCAAAGCGCTTGCAAGCATCTCTGCAATGCAGCAGCAACTGTAGCGGTGGTGGCTGAACTATACGTCACACAATCCTAATTGGAAGTATAGAGAAAAATGTGTCAGTTAACATTGTTTTTCAATACTAGGTGGACCCTTGCAGACATTCCACACTTTTAAATCATTGTCTAAAAGTAAACATTTCTTCATTCTGGAACATCTCTTAATGGCCAGAATCTGAATTATGCGTTACATAAGGTTCAGTACTGAATATTCTACTGTTTATGAGTATTTATTAACAAATAGAAATACTTATCGAGGTGTCTCCTGTGATATGTACTGAATTTTGAAATGTTGAAAGAATGAATAAATAACTCTCACATAATTTTTCTGTGAACAAATATTTTAAAGGAGTAAAATCATCCTCTACATTTGGGGGTCTACAGGAGTGATTTTACTGTTGGACATCGAGAACAACAATCATTTCGAGCAAACAGAATTTTAAAAAGCATATGACAACGACTTAAGTTCCTTATCCTGTAATACTGTATTTAATGTTTTATATACGAGTATTGTTTTGCCAATTATTATAAATTATCACGTTTAGTGCAACAAAATGTATATTTATGTGTAAATTGTTTATTTTTATCGGCTAACGAAATTGATCGTTCTTTGGAAATGAGCTATAAAGATCATGGATTGTCGACTCAAGCCTATTCCCATTGACAGATTTTTCCAGAGGTGAGCATTTTCGAGCGAATTAAAAGGAAAAATGTAGGAAAAGATTATGAATGTTTTATAAATAAATAAAATAGTATTGTTCTATAAAATAGTATTGTTTTCTGGGAAACAACTCATTGGAAGTCACAACACTCTTTGATTTGACATAGTCTATGAAAAATTGGCATGGTGAGAAGATATTTTGAGCTTCGGAAGATTTGGTCGTGACGATTCGATCTGATTATGGATACACGACATTTCTTTTTTACATTTCATTATTGTATTACTTTCCATTGTTGATTTTAAAGAAATTCTTGGGAATTCTATGCCTTTTTTCTTTAAGAGTCTCATTTTATTAGTAGTATATCAGCAATATTTATCGACATTACTTCTCATTCGAAATTTATCTGAAAATTTCCAGTGTGCGAATTGTATTAACAAGATTTTTTCGCTAATGAAATGTGTCCAACAGGGTTCCCAAATGCGTCAAATATTAATTATATTATTTGCGTTACTTTCAACTTTCATCAATACTCGTTAAGACAATCTATGAATGACGTATTGCAGACTGATGACTGTTTAGTGGGCAGAAGTGCTCGGACAAATTGCGGAGAAAAAGCGATATTGTTTTAAATACGTCACCCTGATTCGAGCATACGAGATGTAATGTTCAACGCCAGTGGTGTTATTATCATGGAAGGAAGACTCCTCAATAATAGCAAACACAGAGTGACCCCTACCTTAGCAGCTGACGCGTCCGGAAACACTAATCAATCAATCAAATCGATCAGAACCAGTGCTTGTCTCGCTACTATGGATTTAATTATTTATCGTATGCGTTTTTTTGCGGGAACAGGGTCATTTGCCGAAGTTCCACACCCTTGTATTTTGACCCAGGCTTTTTTGGAAGCTCAACTTCGACGCGGACCTAGAGGACCTTTTTCGAACAGGTGTCCCCTTAATCGCCTGAGTATGATTCTCATTTCTCTGCCAGATGTTGGTCGCTACATACAAAGTGTCCTGATAGAAGAACGTGAGATCTCGTTACTAAGGGGAATTGTCAAAGCGACTTAATTTTGCCAGGCTCCTCTCACGGTCAGTTTGTGCTTGACCAGCATGAATGCTTACTGCGAGGTATTCCACCCATCGAAAATTCCACACACCTCAGGCCGCGATCGAACCCGCGCCCTGTGAGGGGAGTTCAGAGGCCAGTAAGCCAATCGCTCACCTCCCGAGGCGCTATGCAAATGGCTGGCGGCGCGTGGCGTTCGCCTTTCCGCGTCTTGCGCCACCCGATCGCCAAGTGGCGGGGCGCGCCCCCGCCGACAAAGCGAGTGACAGCGGGCGACATGCGACGCGGCGTCGCGTCCGGCGTGCCTGGTGATGTGTGAGCAGCGGCGGCGGCGGAGGCGTGCGCCCCATGTTTAATGCATGCTGCGCGATAATTGCAGCGCTGTGCGCCGGCCGAGAACCACCTCTCTCCCTACCCCCCTCTCTCCCTCCCCCCCTCTCTCTCTCTCTCTCTGGCTGCGTGCGGGCGCAGCAACTCAGGTATCGGAATCCGATTTGACGGCGCGCGCAGCCAACCCCACGTGAAGGAGGAGAGTTGGGGGAAGGGGGGCGTGGTCGCCGGTCCGCTCATCTCGATCGTCGAACGTGCACTGAGCAACCGTCCTCTTGGAACGCGGGTCAACAGGGAGAATGGATAGCGTGATCTGTGAAGGGTTCTCCGGAAATGCGTTACAGTTGTCGAATTAAAATGTGCTTCACAAGCAAAATTTGTTACGAGAGGACGTTCTAATTCAGAATTTATATCGTGAGAATCTTTGGAAAAACGCGTAGAGAAATTGTCCGTGGGGGAAGTGCGGGCTAGATTATCAAAACCAATATAGGTCGCGTGGAAGGATCATGGGTACAAAATTCGGCAAAGAAAACAGAACAGATGTAAGTAAATTCTCATTTGTAAACAGAACAACACAAAATGGAACGAATGGAAATGGAACGAATTACTTTCAACAGTGCTGGAGACTTTCCTTCAGAATGCCAAAAATGTTTAAATTAGATTGAATAAATTGTAATTTTTTAGATTATGTTCGCATTACTTTTTTTCTAATATCATTGTTATTTTATATTAGATCATCTTTAGCATGTGGTAAATATTTTTTAAAATTTTATTAAGTAATATGTAAATATGATAATGTTTATTTGATTGTCTCTTTTGTGTCTTCTGAGAAAACGCTACCACCGGAAATATTCTATGTATTCTTTAGTAGAAAAAATAAATATTCTATTCTATTTTAAAAGTAAAATGAAAATTGTTGAACGATGATTTTTGTACAGCCATATTCATCACTAATTTTCCCCTGTAGGGTGGATTAATGTGGGGTCTCAAACGTCACAGCTAAATTTTCCCCAACGTTTTGGGGATTTTGCTGAAAAACAATGACCATGGCACTAACATGGAATAGTACGATACCTCACAACAGAAGTCCTTGCTGTTAATTTAAAGTTTATCAACAAGATTTCTTCATCTACTAATCCATCAGTACTTTCTTCCTTGAACAGTCGGGAGAGGTGTGTGAGGCAGGGAACTAGTTCTGCGATATGTCAAGTGCTTGAATGTAAACGGTGACGACGTGGAAAAGTAATATGTATGCATGTGTTGTGTAATAAAAACATCCAGCAAAGATTTTTATTATCTGCCTTTTAATTCAACAACGGGAGTGACTTTCCGGATCTCTCACACAACAGTAAATAACTTGACATTTTGTAGGACAATCGTGGGGAAAAAGAACTGTTATAGCCTTCGATCATCCGCTCGGTTTTCGAATCGTTGAAAATAGTGATGCGACGTCGACAACGAAACGTAGATGTTGCCAAATACTGATGTTCAGAATTAAAACATCGACCTAAAATGTTTTTGAAAGTCTGTGAATTGAAGCTTATTTATTTAAGAGCTCTTAGCCCTTAACAATTAAATTCGCACGCAAAAAATTAATTTGACAGTGCATGTCTATATTTATTAATAATTACAATTTAACTTAAAAAGTTATAAAAGGCCTCCATGTACGAAATACGAGGAGAGACGAAGAAAATATCACAACAACAGGATCATCTCGAGCGTTGTCTGCTCGATGAAGGTAGTCCAAACCGCGTTCGTTTGGTTCGATTAGTGTTATCATATTTTATATTTTAACTTTTACAAAATTGTGGGTATGAGAATTTTGTTTTCATCAACAAAACATTCATAACGTAAAAATATCAGATTCAATTCATCGTTTTGAAAACAATATATAGATAATTTGAAAACATCGCTATCGACGTCACATCCCTAGTCGAAATATCATACGAAACTTGTACACCATCATGCGTGACTCGACCACTCATTCTCCGGAATCTACCGTGCTCACAAAGTATCCCGTATGTTTGTAATAGAGTACGCATTTGTTTATTGTTGCGTGAGCAGCACCTTGTGAATTCACCCAAAATATCCATCTCTTTTGGTGCTTGTTTATTGAATTCGACAGGTAAATAAGCCGACGACCAAAGACCATTCAGAGTGCAAAATGATTGCTAAAGGAGACGAGAGTAACACGGGAATTCATGATATAAAATTTATTTTTCAAATTACATTTGGATCGGTCGAAGATATTAATTATATTAATTTAATTAATTTATTATTTCTTATGGGAAAAATTGCTTCAGCTTTCGTACTTTCGGCTTTCATCAGAATTTTCTAACGGAATTATCATAAAAACTGAGGTGCCACTGTATAACTTTTCTTGTTATTAAATATTACAAAAAACTATTTAATGTCAACTCCACCCTGTTTTTAATTCAAATGATATGGCCAATAAAATATAGCTTACTGTTACATTAGGAGATTTTTAAATTTTAGACCCACCTCAAATTGACAATAATAACAATATGCAATTATATACATCATCAATCATTAAATCGGTTAATTTTGGATGCTACATCTCATACAAAATTAAACATTAAGTTTAAAAAAATTCAGCACCACAAAATCATTGATTTAGTCACAAACGCGTTATGTAAATGGAGGTTGCATTATAATGTGAATATTCCCGCTACTAGAACGCAGAACAGAAAAGTACTCCAAAGGTCTTCTTTTTCACTGAAGAACAATGATGATGGAATGAAAAGAATTGACGAGTTGTGGGTGTGTCCAATGTTTCTTTTACACATGTTTCATAAAAAATACGTAATATTATCAGAAATACTGTAACGATAACCAATGAAATCCACGTCTCAATAGATGAAAAGCTAAACTATTAGCGTTTATTAGCAATTGTGAAACCCCCAGACATTCAGAGCGGTTACAGAAGAGATTCAATGTTCAAATTGGTTCGTCAGCACGTAAGACCTTCTCTGGATAACTGGAACTAAGACTACATAAATCATGTTTAATATTCTTTGCCCATTTCATTAAAAACAAAGATAAAAAGAGTTGGCGAGTTAAAATTTTAATTCCAAGAACAAATTTGGGACGGGTGTGAACCCCTATTCCACACAAAAAGAATTTATGTGCTGCCTCTATCGCCCTCGTCGCAGGCACGAAGACCCCGCGCAGTCGCCACAGTTGCCCACTCGTTCTTCGCCCCCTCCGGCCCGGCTCCCACCGCCGCCTCCGCCGGCGTGGCCGCGGCCCTCGCCGCCGCCGTCGGCGCTCGCCCGGCCCCCAGGCACCGCTTCGTCATGCGGTCCGTTAAAAATGCAACGACGCCGAGCGAGCAAGTGCCAGCAACTGCTCCCGGGGGCCACGGCCGCCGCCGACTCCGCCTCGACGCCTCCCACCCTCCCTCATCGCGCCTCCCCCCGCCTCTGGCACCGCACGCGCTCAAGTTCCCACCCTCCCCCTCCCCCTCCCCACTTTACTTTCCGACTTTTTCACCGTCTTTCCTAGCCGCCTTTCCTACATCCCTTTCCTATACCCTCTTTACACACCCATTTCCTACACCCTTTCCTACACCCCTTTCCTATACCCCTTTCCTACACCTGTTTCTTGCACCACTTTCCTGCAAACTCTTCCTACATCTCTTTCCTACACCCATTTTCTACACCCTCTACCTACCCCTCTTTCCTAACCCCTTTCCTACACCTCTTTCCTACAGCCCTTTCCTACACCCCTTTCATACACCCCATTACTCCACTCCTTTCCACCCCCACTTTCCTACACTCCCTTCCTACTTCACTTTCCCAAACACACTTCTTTTCTACATTCATTTCCTACCCGCGTTCCTATGTAACTTTGCTACCCTCCTTTCCTACCCGACTGTCCTTACCGCCTTTCCTAGCCACTTTTTCTAGCGACCTTTCCTACTCTCCTTTTGTAACCACGTTTCTTACCCGTCTTTTCTTCCCGCTTTTCTTTTAAGGACTTCATTTTCGATCTTTTCTTTCGGCCTTTCCTTTCCGTACGTCACCCCTTCCTGCCATCACTTCCTGCCATCACTTCCTTTTATTCCCTTCCATCCAGACCCTCTTATACAATGGGCCCAGCAACATCCTAGACCCCCTTAAACACCATCACTTCTGCGCACCCTCACCTTCACTCATATCCAAGTCGTTTAATTCACATTCCTCTTACTCTTCTGTTCTGGTCCCCTTCCTTCTGGTCACCGTTCACATCCCAACTAGTCTTCATTGATCCAAACACTCTCACATAAACTCACTTCCTTTTTCTCATATTCTCTTTTCCCGCATGTATGATGACCTCCCATACTTTCACATACCTCAATACTTTCATATACTCACTTCTGGACCCTGCACTTCCTTTCTCTTTTCCACTATATGTCTCGTCCTCTGTCATATCTCCGTTCCAGCCATCTCCCTCGACGCAACATTGACGCACGCAGCCACTGCGGATCCATCCACTCCCTTGTTTCCTTCGTGTTCCAGTTATGCCCATTCTCACACGCAGTCTGTCTACCCCAATTCTTCTCACTCCTATCCATTTCCACGGCTCCATTCTCACTATAGTTCCCTTTTATTTCTCGTCGTAGTTCCAAACGCTCTGACACCCTTTCGTGTTCCTTTCCCGCGCCTATTGCATGCTGTCTTCCACCACCCCGTCCTCTCTTATTAGCCATTCTTCGCTCCCACAGATCTCTTTGAACACTCAAAAGCCACAGCGCATACACAACTATTACATATGCCGTCGCCTACGTAGGGTCACGAAACTTCAGAGCTCAGAGGCAACACCGTCTTCTCTGAAGCATCATTATCCAGAATCATCGTCATCCGTCAGAGGATTTACGACGGTGTAGATTTTTTTACCCTAGCTCCGTAGCTGAATCAAATTCAAGCTTTATCTGGAGTAGAGTTTTAGTGATCGGTAGTTACTGTGTTTTCTATCTTCAATACTAGAAGAAACTAGAGCTCTATCTGTACAAACGGGTGATGAACCGCGGGTAACCTTTCCTTGCTTATCCTTGTCTTCTCTCCCCTTATTCACATAAGCCCTTACATGTACTGTACTACCACCCATGATGTGAATTCATTCGGAGCCTAGAGCTTATCTCAGATAAAGCAGTGCTTCGCTGAAAGAGATGTCTTCAGGGTGGAAAATGCGACTTAACGCGTAGGTTGTCGTTGCATCTCCGCTTCAGACGGACAGGAAAATCGCCATCTTCCGAGATACAACATGCAGAACACATATGCGACTTCCGCAATTGTCACTGCCGGACTCAACACTCCCATATTCGCCCATGTCTTCCACCGGATTAGATGGCTCAGAGCATCAATTAATGACATTGCAGTGCCGCGGACCGAGAGGTTATAGGTTATGGTCCCGAGGATTTTCAGTACTAGCTATATAGCTAGGTGGAATTTAACCGGTATTTGGAGGTCAATTACAGCAGCTGGTTGCTCTGCTAGGTGATATTTTGTAATTTCGGGCCACGGACCGCGCGCGGTCAATACTTCCTCTTCATTGTCCTATCATTGCCCAACTTACACTTACATGCACTACACTACTGCACATGACGAGAAAGCACTTGGGAGATTGTTCTGAGTAGGGTGGTGATGCGTAGGTAGAAGATATATGATTGGGGGAAAAACCCGCATGCTGGCTGACAGGTAGGTCGTCGCCGGATCTCATCATCCAGCGGGGGAAGATCACTGCCATCTTCCGTGATAAAACTTTGCTCTACACTCACAGGAATAATGACCTTCGCAGTTGAAACGTCAGGAATAATCAATAAATGAACTCATGACCTCCGCATTTTTCTCACTCATGTTACTCTCCCTTCCCTCCATAGCTTTGTCCGCCCCACATTCCCAGGCCACACCCACGTCACCAACAGTAATAGCGTTTTCCATTCGTTGTACTGAAGCCTATCCTAGTACAGGGCCAAAACGTTATCACTCCGCCGCAGTGCTGGCCCACACGTGTGAAGAGCAGCCACGGTTTCGCAACTAAGCGAGTACGTGTGCGCTACGCAGTGAGAATATAGACAACCATTCTTGGTCTGGCACACTGACAGAACTAAAAACAAAAAAATTCTGAATCGAGATCGTTGTTACAATTTTATAATTTTTTTTAGTATTTTAACAGAACTTTTAAAAAGTCTTTTGGTAATTATTTCCTCCATAATTCATAAATTATTAACAAGTGATTTCTTTATTTAAAAACTACCGAAAACTTCAAACGCTTATCACTCGAAATATCATTTCTCGAGATTTGCCAGTGATCGATACAGTACACTACATTTTGAACCAAAAGACTCCTGAAGGTTTATTTGTTATTAAAACTATAAAAATATTAACAAGAGCCTTTCCGCTGGCGTACGTATGCATGTGCGAGAAAGATTTCTAGGCACATAGTATATTTCAATGATTTTGTAAGGGCATTAGTCACTTTTTATTTTTACTTTATTAGTGTTTTGAAATTGAGACGCCACACTTGGATTACTAAATAGCACTGGATTTGTTAACATGAAGTAATTCAAGTTTGAATTTTACAAAAGCACACATTGATTTTCCGAACTTCGCGTAAGTTACAAAAATTATTTTAAGACATTTCTTGTCAAACATGATATACTCCATCATTCGAAGTGTCCGAGCGTGGTAGAAGATCCTCAATTTCCTTCTTAATTTCACTACGAATTCGAATCAACATTCATAACTTCCGTACCTAACCTCAAAATGGCCCGGTGCAATGCACTGCATCACCAAGCTCTTCAGTGCAAGTTAGAGCGCCTCGAGTGCGCCCTGGCTCCATGCCATTTTCCGAATGTAACATGGCTTTTTCGCACTGGTGTGCTTTTGCGGTCGAACGGAACACGAAGACTGCCCTGAGTTCGCACTGGGTGCGCACCAGTGCGAAGAATGGAAAAACGCTATTAATTTCCCATCCTGAACATGTCCTCACTCTGTATCGCGCACATATCACCTCAACACACCCGCACGTATCTTACCACTCACCAAATACCAGGGCAGCATCACGATCACGTTAATATCTTCAACCTCCCACGGCAAAGACGTTTTCGGCATAGCCAACCCCACGCATTCGCTTCAACATTTCGCACGCCCTCGAACGACATGCATGCTCTAGCTACGCTCGCTCGCCCCACGTAGCGAGTCCTCACCTCTTGCAAGCGTTCACTCTAACGTTCACGACCCCGCACCGGTTGCGACCACGCGTTCACCTATGCTCACGTCGCCGACCTCGAGTGTTGCCACACGTACAGTGCTTATTTAGTACGATTATTCGTTATTTAGTATGACCTATTTTTATTGTTCAACAGATAAACGATAAACGTATGGAATGAAAACTCTTCGTAGGACTTCGTTACTGAATGAGTATTATTTGTAGTTCATCCCGCGAACTTCATACATGATTTATCTTTTAGGGTGACGGTGTTGTCACATCGCTGGAAAAATGAGGATCGACGTCTTGAGGGATTTCCTCTCAGTAGACGATAGCGATGTGATACAGTGAATAATGATGGAGAAAGGGTGGAATGAGAGGCAGGGCACTTTCTGGAGAGTTCAGAAAACGACTTCCGAGGATTTGCTTTGTCGACCACAAATTCCATAATAATTAGCCGGGGATGAAACCAGGACCCCAGCGGTGAAAGGAATGGGCAAACCCGACAAAAAATAAAAAAAAATAAGCTCTTAAAGAAAATAAGCACGGGTATTGTTCGTATTGTAATAAGTACATATATCACATGTAAGCAACCTCTGTTGTATCAGACGCATTATTCTGTTAATTGTACGGTATAATGAATATTCCGGTACGAAATCCACTTCAGAATGATATGGAAACAAAACACCTACGTCATTTCCACTTCATCATCTTTTACATCCACCCTTCTAGGTTCTGCGTTCTCGGAGCAATCCCATTCTCTAAGTCTTTTGATTGATGAGTGAATAAACTGAATCTTCTTTCTTCAACTTCTTCCTTCTGAATACCTATCCAAAGTCATTTTATCTTTTTTATCACGTCCGACGTTTTTACACCGAGCATCAGTTTCCATTATTTTCTCCTACATGTCCGAAAACAATGAATTTTCAACGTATTTTTTGTAATACATACGTTATCTCCACGTTAATGTCAGCACTGCCTGTAGGAATGTTTCATGACACACTCGCATTCTCTGTTGTTTCTTACAACACCACCAGTTATTTCAAACAACATCACCAATCTCGCTTCATGCCACACAGCCAACAGTTCTATGTATACGTAGGCGTCGAAAGACATTAATTTTGTCAACAACTACCTCCTTCAAAGAAAACACTAAATAACCTCACAATATTCACCAATCTGCTCTTATTGAAACAATCAGTTCATCCTCTTCAACATGTTCAGCTCCAACACTTTTTTTAAAAATTTATTTCTGCCTGTTCCAAAGAATGTCTTTCAGGGTTTTTGAGATTACAAATTGATATCACTGAAGATTTGGGTCTCACAGGGAACCTGAGGTAGGGATTGTTACGTTAAAGTTAAAAATTCTATTAGACTAAAACATTTGTAATTAGATGTTTAAAACAATAATTGAATGAGGAAGGTCGGTAATAAATAGTATGTGGTTAAGTGGAGATGGTATTTATGTTTCGGAAATCTTGAAAGTATTCGTCGAGAAAATTGGTATGTTTGACCTAATTAAAAGTGAGTGTTTGTTGTAAATCGTTTAAGGAGTTGAAAAATTTCTAGCTGTGATAATTTATTAAAGTGTGAGTTGAATCAATTTTAGTTCATTGTATAATAATATTGTATGTTAATGTTTCAAGGAGCATGAAGAATTTTACGGATGAATTTATTTTGGAGTATTTGAATTTCATTAATGTAAGATTTGGCTGCATTGGACCAGATGGACAGGCATAAGCTCCAACTCTAATCGACCAAAGCATATCTTCACCCCTTCAACAATAATGTTTCTCCATCGATGGTGCCTATTATTTTATTTTCTCTCATAAATATATTTATATTAAATTTAATATGAAGATGATCTATATTATTCTACAAAAACACTTTATTGATGAAAAGAAAATGTACCTTTTTGTTAGTGACATCTCTGCTGGAACTTTTCCTCCTCACCTTTCACTTTACTGGGAAATTATAAATTAAATGACTCTAATACAGATGATATCATAGATCATGCAGTGCTCTCCTTTCCTGATTGATTTCACAATTCTTGAATCCTCGCCGCGCCTACGTCATTAGATCACGCAACGTCACGTTACCCAACGTCACTACCTGTAGTTTTCTCATCCTTTTCTCGGGTCTCCGAAAACCTTTATCTTTTTCTAAGTGTATTACTTTTGCTCCACATTGCCGCCTTTCAAGAGTGTTGGTACATGAGTACTTTACTTCAGTGATAATCATCATCATGGCTAAACCAATCCACTTTCATTTGATGATGTTCAATTCAGAATACTCTTAAAAATTTGATTGAAGGTTTTGCATGGTTGTAATAGTTGTAGTATTTGTCTAGTTGGTTAGGGAGGTTGAAAACAACTTTCGGGTATCGTGAAATTATACTGCAATGATGTTTGTATGCATGACCTAATTGGTATGTTGGTGGCAGGTGTACCGGGTAGGGTTTTGTATTAATTTTTCTTTCTTTTTAATATGCAATCGTGGAGGATTTCTATTTTTAGGTCTCTATGTCATTTATGGTAACTAATGAACCATTAGGGTTTTGGTAAATATTCTAGGACATCTATTTTGGATTGTTTGTGACTTGTTAATATGTCAGTATGATGCTTTTGTCCATTCAGGAATTACTTAAGTTACTGATGGTCTTACTGGTATTATTGATGGTATTATTAGTTTGTACATGTTTTTCCACATTTTATGCTAAGAGATAATTTGTTATTTATTATTAGACAGCGTTTAAATATTTGCGCTTGTGATTTGTAAATAGTGAAAACCCTTCTCTCAAAATTATGATTTAGTCAACAAGTGCTTTGACAACCATTTTTTGGTATAAATAAAATGTTTTAAATCAGTTAATAAAAAAGCTGTCTTTTCCTCCTTCCACCCTATTTTACATCTTTACATACCATTCTTATTAGTTACGGAAATGTGGAATCCTGAAACTTAACATCTTAAAATATAACAACTTTAAAAGCAATAACGATTTAGTCTTCTGAGAAATAAGTCTTATAAATAATTAATAATTAAGTATTAATTCTTATAATCATCTTATCGCCTAATCAGGATTTCACGAAGTATTCATACATAATATGAATATAATTTATTCCTCTAGAAACGCAACAAAGACGGAGCAACATTTTGCAAACAAAAATGGTCAAATGAATATCTTTCTAGAAGATGTTCTACTCACGTACGTCTCACAATGGTCCCCCTTTTATCCCGACTGCAGCTCGTACGAGTGTTAGCACATAGACCACCTGCGCCCCAAACTAAATTCACCTTTCCCTTTCGTCTTATGAACCGCAACACAGCTGCATATACCACTAGAAAAAATTGTATTATCGTGGGCAAATGGTTTCATCTTTTCTATTTTCTTCTCAATTTCCGCTTATTCTCGCGTCTACTTATTCGACCTGTCAAAATCCTGCCACCAGCGGAACTTGAACCTGTGCCCCCCCGTTCTGCAGTGGCATCCGTTGATACCCAGAGACACCAATCCCAGTAAATAAGCAAGGGAAAATCATTATTTTGGAATATTGTTTCATCAGGAATTTCCTTCACATTGCCAATTGTAATTTAATAAAAGATCAGGTAATTTTCTATTCAGTAATGAATAACTGGTATTTTTAGTTTCGTTTGTGACTTAAGAACGGATCCTATGCTTAACGATAATATCACTATGGTTTTCTGCCCTCTTTCTTTAATTGAATCTGACCAATGCAGCAAAATAGCAACTCATCTCGATCTTATTTTAGAGGAACTGTATTTCCAGACCCTGCCCCACAAAACGCTCCGAGGCAAAATGTGATGAGAAAACACCCCCGCCAATTGCCGATTTTCACAAAATTGAATGAGAACTGGCGAAACACTATCCTCTGTCGAAATCGACGCTGAGCCATCCAGAGTCCTGCGGCAAAAAACATCGAAAGGTCCAGAGAAAAAAAAACAACAAATACCACACGCGAGGATGAGAACAAGACGATACGGACACAGTGTTGAACCTTCCCAGGGGAAGGAAAAGCTCCGAAAGAGAAGAGTAATTTTCATAACTCATCCCCTGGGGACGTAGAAAGCAATTTTCAGAGCTTTCTCGAAAGTAATGAGTTTGAAGAATAAGGAGAAATGCGTTTTAAAACTCCCACAATGCATTGCACGTTCTCTTCCCATCTCTCTCACTTCTTTCGTCTCTTCTAAAAGCTCCACGGCGTTTGGGAGAGAAAGACAGGTACATAAATAGTATATGAACACGCAAAAAATTATTATACTTTTCTAGAGTTTCTTCATTAAAAACACACTTTGGTGCTGTAATTCTTTTGAATGAACGTATATTAAAAGGAGGTCAGAGAAAATTTCTTTAAGACGCCTGGAATTTCTTCTACTGCCCAATACTTTTGGAAAATGATAAGAAACTGTGCGGTTCATTTCAATATGTAATTTGTGGTTGTTTTCAAATAACAAAATTTCGGTGAAGTGAAAGGTTATGAAAAAAGTAAGTAGCAACAAAGTTTTATTTCAGGAATCTTCAGATCTTAAATCACTCTATTTCTTCAAATCGTAATAAGAGAAAACAAGTAAAATTTCACGTTATAAAAAATTGCAATGAATTATTCAGTGGATTAATAGGAATGATTCAATGTCTAAGTAAAACTATACTGAATATCAATGCATTCTCCACATTACGTTCCAGTAATAAGTATGATAACACTAACACCGATACATAATTTTTGCAGAATATTGATCTTTTAGTACAAGTAAATGTGTCATAATACTAAATAATTTTAAGAAACTATGAGCTGTTAGCAAACTTGTTAGTTTGAAAGAAAAACGGTACCTTGCCGTACCTTCATATTTTTATGCCATCTAAAAGAAAAATGTATTTAATTAGATACTTTAGTAAAGTTTCGTAAATGCAAGTTAATACACAGAATAAAAAGAACAAACGTACAAAATTCTCAACATTCAAGTTAATCAATAACATTTCATGAATACTCGATATTCTACAATAGTGAAAAGCAGAGATTTCTTAAATTACTCTTATTGAAGACATTTTGATACGAAATCAACTGATACTGAAAGAATAGTACATTATTAATGCATTATTAGAAACTGGTCTTTAGTTGTTACGAATCTACTGATCTTTAATGTTTCCACAACAGCATATGCAACGTGAATGCCCGCGATCGTATGAACTCCAATAAATTCAACTTCAGCTGTATTGCCGCTCACCAATCATAGCTGTCCGTTGGAATCTCTCTTGAGGTAATGTAGATAAGAACGGTGTGTTCAAACAGAAGTAAATGTATTTTTCATGAAATTCTAAATCCAGAATCAATCGGCAAATGCTACCTTTTCGGCTTCTGTAGATATTCTTGCTTGTCACTACAGAACCACAGATTAATTTCCTGAAGTGCCTTCTTCAAGGTTTTGCCACGCTTCCAAGATCCTGAAATCGCTCCTAATTGAGTTTTAAAATTAGAATATTACATTAGTATTTCCTACATACGTTCAGGCATCCAACAACGCCATCTCGAACCAGTCTCTCCCAACAAACACTCGTCCATGGCAACCACCGCTACATCCCTCAATAGTCTCTTTTACCACGAGTTCATACAATTCATACATACATAAATATATATATAAATATATATATAAATATATATAAATATATATATATATAAATATATATAAATATATATATATATATAAATATATATAAAAATATATATATAAATATATATATATATATATTCTTAGGCCGTTACAGTTACTAACATATATACGAATGTAGCAATTTCTCTTCCCAATCGAGACCTCTCAATCTCTTATCGGCTCAAAACTCCTTACCAAAAGTAGCTCGTAAGTTGTGATTTCTTCGACAGCTAGAAACAGTTGCCATTTTCTACCCATCTTTAAAATAATATAATTAAATCACATAAGGTAACTGTATTTGCAGAACATTATAAAGGCAACTAATAATTTCCGTTGAATTATTTTTCAAACGCGTGGCGGCGTTCCCATTCTCGTAAAACTCATAAAACCTGATATAAACTCAGCATTGGCAGAGAAACTACAAATCTTAAAAAAAGACACAATAGTACAAACTTTCCCTTTTAGCTTTAATGAATGCGTAATATTGCTGAAATTGCAACTGCAATAATATAGAAATTATGTCTTTTCATACATACCTCTACCTCTACATACCTCTACCTCTTCATATACCTCTTAAAAGACTCTTTAGCAAAAGAAGCGCGGAAAATTCGAATTTTTTCCATATTTGGAAAAATATACATGGAGTAGAGTATCTATCAGACTAGAAGTATTTATTCTCACAAAAATGATTCTAATTTATTTAAATACCGCGGATTAAAAATTAATTGATGCCTTTGCTCCAACTTTACTTGACATAGTGTCCAACCTATTGTTCCTTTCAAAAAAGTACACAAATTATATGTAGAATACTTTGGGTGTAAGTGAAAACTATTCGTAATAATACGGAAGTATTAAAACCACAAAAAACGTG
This sequence comes from Acheta domesticus, assembly GCA_031308135.1. Classification (NCBI taxonomy): domain Eukaryota; kingdom Metazoa; phylum Arthropoda; class Insecta; order Orthoptera; family Gryllidae; genus Acheta; species Acheta domesticus. The sequence continues at coordinate 78,183,551 of JAHLJT010008756.1, forward strand.
TGTTAAAGGTGAAATTACTTTCATATTTAAAATACTTAAATCGGTCACTGTTAAATTTTATTAATAAACCAAAAGAAAAAAATGTCAAACAAAATTCTGGACAGTTAAACGCAAAAAACTAACAAAATAACCAATAGATTAAAACACTTATACATGTGCTTTCCGAAAGGGAAAAACTAATTTGACAAAAGCAATAATTGATTCTTGCTTGCAAGCACTTACTACACAGTTCTTCGATGGAATCACGTGACTAGAATAGGGGGAAGGGTCAGCTGGTAGCTGTGGCCGGAGGGCAGTGTCAGCAGCGAGGCTACTTGAGAGGCACGAGGGAGGGGATAGAAGAATGTGCGAGAGCGATAATGTGGGGGGGGGACTAATTCATCGAAAAGGAGGAGAGATGAGAGATGGACCGAGATTGGAAGAGGATGTACGTGGGTAAAGGATGGAAAGTATATCAGATTGTTTTCAGTTCCTTAGAAGTTGTTCTGGTCAGTAATTAGACTTACAGGACAGGGCCGTGGACTGTGGCAAGGGCAGGAGAGCGAAAGAGAAGACGGAGGCAGAGGCGAAGGCGTCGGTGTGGTAGATATCCGGGAAAGAGAACCGGGATCGAAAGCTGGGATGGAGTTGGGAGTCGGAGGCGAGATCGTAGGAGAAATCGGAGGCGAGATCGCAGGTGAAATCGTAGTCGAGATCGGAGGCGAGATTGGAGGCGAGATCGGAGGCAAGATCGGAGGCGAGATCGAGATCGGAAGCGTGATCAGAGGCGAGCTTCGTGGTGGGGCCGGGGGAGGGGTTCAGAAGCGGGTTCGGATGCGGAGTCGGAGGCGAGATGGCACCGTCCCATTCCACTCACGACAAGCTCTAAGATCCAGATTAGCATCCCAACATGTCCTTTGCTTCGATACTAATCGGGAATTCGCCTGATATTGATTGGAGAAACCATGGAAAACTACCAATCAAAGCAACCGACCACTAGAATTCTCTTCTAAACGTAGCTAAAAACGACTTAGCTCTATTGTGTCGAAAATTGGTCACCGTCGGGACTCGAAACCTAGAACTTTCCGCTCGGCACGCTGCGGAGGCAACAGCAATTGCGTCACGGTACCAATGCAGACGATGGCAGCCAGGAGCGCCAGTGCAATGGACGAGGAAGGGGGGAGCGCAGCGAAGTCGTGGGCGTGGGCGTGGGCCTGGGCGAGGCCTGGGGCGACTGCGGGGCGCAACGAGCCTCGAGGGACGGCTCGGCGGGCGGTTGGCCCGCGGGCGGACCGCAGAAAACCGCGCAGTCTACAGTGGGGGATTGGGTGGGGCGGGGCGGGGTGGGGTGCGCGGCGGCGCTGGCGGCGTCGGGTGACGAGTGTGGGCCATTTGGCTGGCGACGGCGCCCGCCGACCGATTAGTCAGCGCTGAGGGGGGCGGGCGCCATCCGTCTCCGCCCCCGCCACCACCCCCGCCCCCGCCACAGGCCTCGCACGCGCAGCGCCACTCTGCTTGTGCCGACGCCGCCGAACAAGCGCGTTCTGCAGAGGTAGAGGAACTTACACAGCGAACGGGTTATCAGAACACGTGCAATGCAATACTTCGATTTTTTTTTAAGTGACCGATGACTTGCCGTATTGTTTCGTCCGCTGCCTTGTAAAATGAATCATTTTAATTAATTCGCGAACGTCCTTCTCAACGGGGCTCGTGGTCTCGTACTGACCACTGTTAAAAATATTCAGTTTTTAAGGAAGGAGGTGTAACAATGACCGAATGTTGGCGGCAGCTTGAGACGAAACCAAAGTACAAGATGAGCTCCTTTCGATCAGGCATTTTAACATGTACTTTAAACTCCTGATTGCCTTCAATTACATATTTTATTGCTATGTACACTCTAGGGAACTTTTCGTCTATCCTCCACTTCTTAACACAGCAGCAGCTCGGCTCAGTGTCGCCTAGAACCGTCCTATGTTGCTGATAGCTAATAAGCTGGATTTTTTTCTGAAGGACGTAGCTTTTCTTGGGAGGTATTGACGTACACGGACATATGTACTGCAGCTTGTAATCTTAGGGACAGGGGACGCGGGTTCTAGGTTGTTATTTCCATATCAATTATTTTTATGATCAACGAAATATTTTCATCATCATAAAGTGTTTCAGTTGTTCGTATCTGCGTAAAATAAATATTCTCTTCGATACTTCGTAATATATCCATGTTCCCTCAAACGCTTAGACACTACATTTAAATGTTTAGAAACGTTTCTCTACGCGCATGCAGAAACGTAGTGCGTATTATAAATTGTGAATGCGAAACGTTTGTCCATCGTGTGAACATACTAAGAGATCCTTCTAACGCCGTGAGTGTGTTAGTGATAAAAGAGTTAATAACATTTCACCATTCAAAGCATTTAGATGGACACTGTATTTTACAATTGAACCCAGTGACAGAAATATGAACTGTAACACTCAGAAAAAATATAAAACTGCCAACAACGTTAGGAACGTTTTTAATGAAAAGAGAAATGTATTATACTGAAATACATCCTGATATACGGAATCTAGTGTTCCTTGATGCAAACAACGTCCATGATGTTACAGAAAACGCCTTTTAATCCTTTTAAGCTTTTTAATCGGTTTTCCCCTATTTGCAGCACACAGGAATATGTTCGCTACAAACCAAGTATTGAGCTGGAATAGTACTGCGACATTCTGAGGGATGCCAAAAGAGGTATTTTAGAAGAAACCGAAAGAGGTATTTTAGAAGTATGCATTAAAACAAGATGGTGACCTGTAAGGGCTGCGGTCTGTTGATGAAGTCACCGGTAAACAATTTGTGATAATGATTGTGTTAATGATTGAAAAATTACTGAATTTAAAGTATGTTAAGTTCAGAAATAATGTACTTTTAAGTTACTGTAGATATTTGAGAGGAGGAAAAACATTGTTAATTTTTTGTAGAGCCTACTCTTTTTGACTGCATCTAGCCGGTTTATTAGGTAAGTTGCGTTTATTTCAGCTAATTCAGAGGAGTCAACTTATACTTAAATATGCCAACAAATACTTCAATTATATTTTAGGTCATCAAAATTCTGATTAAATGTCCTAATTATACAGACAAAATAATTACGATGACATTAATTTGTTCGCCAAACATGTTTTGAAATGGAAAAGTGCCACAGGAAATTTGGAACCTAGGGTTGAATTTCCCTCAGAACGCTTTGCGATTTTGAATGTTTTCACCAAAACAATAGACAAAACAGAATGCGCTGAAGAGCATAAGAGAAGTTAGACGGAAACGACGGTTTGAGCGACAGTCCGAATGTTACAGTCACTAAAAGCTGATGCGTAAATAGCATCCGACATTCAGCGCTGTCAAAATGCCATCAGGTTTAGCGGTTCCTCGCTTTCCATACACCCACGATGTTCGAAATCAAATTGATAACAAAGCGCTGCACTACGCCATTCTGTATACCACAGTAGCAGAATCTGCTATTATCAAATGCGTTATTACCAATCCGGGTCTATTTATCGCCCATTATCTACTAGATGCAGGGCTGAGAATTGCGTTCAAAATTGCCGTGAATGTGAAAATGAGACATCATATTAATAGAGTAATATTGACTCCAATGATTTTATTATCGCTACTTCACCTCAGTCTAAAATATACCGTTCGGTTATGTATTGGAATTAACACAACTTCTAGTAGTAAGCCGTTATTGTCCATACGTTTTTATAAGTTTTTTGTATGAAAAATATTTGAAAATAAAAATTATTTTCACTATGGAAATGTATTAATTCATGAATGTATTAAATACAATGAAATAACGATATCAGAGGGAATGCAAAAAATGCAACATGTATTTAATCTTTTATGAGATCTATAATGTGGTACCTACCAAAATATAGGATATTTTTGAAAATGACACACTGTAGTAATCACATAATATTATTATCGCAGAGCTTAAATACATTAATATAATGTAAACTGTTGTGTACTAATAATTCTACAGAAAGTTCTAAAGGAAAAATTTGATTTGTCATGTAATGATGTAATTTTCAAGAATCCGAAAGAACACTACCTTTGTCTGCTATGGCAAAATTCGTTTAATAACACAACTTCAAAGACCTTATTTTTATTAATGACACATTTGTTTCGGGCAAAGAAAGTGTCCCTAAGTGAAGAACTATTCGAAAGAACAATAATTTTGACGACCACAGGTGAGTTTGACTGCAGCAATTTTTTTTAGGAAGTTTGCCAGAAAGTAAATTTGTGAGTAATTTCGCTGTTCTGTTTCATGTTTTCTTCAGTCGTTTTTTAAGTTGTAAAATTATACTATAACGTATGTGCATTATTATACTACATTTAACATATTCGTTATGATCATTAACATCGAGGGAATACACATGCCTAATATACATATTTTGCGGAATTACGTGTTTCGTTTCATTATCTTTTAATATAATTCTCTTTTTGACATGAAAATTCCTACGATCCCTAGATTTCAATAATAACACTCCATATCATCTCCGTTTGATACTCAGGATAACAGTAACAGCAATAATAATAATAATAATAATAATAATAATAATAATAATAATAATAATAACTCCACCTAGGGAGTACACGACCTTGGAGTTGGTGGTGGAGCTTGAGTACCCCCATGAGCCTGAGAGCTATGTCAGTGGTAGCCTAGCTACTGGTAGGGCCTCCCTTGCTGAATAGGTTGAAGGTGAGGGGTCAGACGAAGAAGTACTCCATTTTGAGGAGAGTGGGAAGTAAGCGGAGGGGGAAGGGTCATGAACCTTTGGACTTCCTGTTATCGGCCCATGGAGGGTACAGGAGAGAAACTGGGTTGGCACACCAGGCCACTGATTAGAGTGGAGGCCCGAACCTTGCATTAGCCAGCGAAGGAGGCTGCCTTCAGCAGTCAGTGAAAATCCCGTAGGGTTTAGTAATGCCGACTGGCGATCGGAGGGACCCCTTGCTGGGCCCTGCGGGGGGATGCCCCGAGGCCACTGTGGGTCGCAGTAACGGATCGCAGGAAACAACCCAAAGGTTAAATGTGATCTGTGAACTCGAACTTGCTACCTGCGAATCTTCACTTGAAACCAATGAGCAAAATGAATAGAACAAGCAATGTAATGAACCTTAACGTGCCTTGTTCTACCAATGTCCCATACCTGCTCAGAAACCGAGCTAATGTCACCTTGTCGACATCTGGCTATCCCACGGATGTTACTCCCAGGGACCCAGAGCCGGCAGTAGCTCGAAGCCATCGTCAGAGATGGACCCGGGATGAATTAAAGGAGGTGATGTGGTGCTTTTACTATGCAAAAGCGAAAAATGGGGGCTCAGAAATAGAAGTTTTTAAGATATGGAGAGAGCGGAACCCAGATATGAGACCTACCCTAGACTCAAAGAAGCTTGCCAGTCAACGACGATACATACTCAGCAGTGGAAAATTCACATCAGAACAACTTGCAGACATCCAGAGAAACGCAGAGTATGTTCATCGATCAAACCATCCACATGACGAACATTTAGAACCATCTAATATCCCTGAAAACGATGATCCCCTTCAAGGTTCATCTCTTCCAAATGAAACATTCGTCAGTGGTGAAAATTCATCTGGCCATGAGTCACACGATAAGGACATGATGCGGAACCTCCTCCGACGCGAGATAGAGCGAGTTCGTCTACTTCCATTTGAATCTCGTGCACCGTTGAGGAGAATTTACGAAAATGCTAAAGCTAAGAGAGTGATAGAAACAGCGAATTCTGTCTTAAATGAGGTTGTACAGGCCTCAAGTAGAGATCTAGATATTACTGAAATCAATCACATCGTGTATGCAACTGGATATCTAGTATCTCAGATAATCTTGGGGCCAGCCAAGAACACCGATGGCCGACAGCCAGACAGAGTAAAAAGCTCCGTACCTCCATGGATGAAAAGAATTATGAAACGGATAGCAGACACACGGCGTGAAGTATCACTCCCAGCCGAGGCATCTTCTAAGTCAAACCACACGTATAAAGTTCAACAAAAAATACTCCATGTTGAACAAAAATTCCTAATTGACAATGGCACAACAAGGCTAATGGTAGCTGAAAAGCTAAAAGAAAAAATCCAAGCATGGGCTCAACGAATAAGACGGTACAAACGTAGAATCGATTTCCGTGTACAGAACCGGTTGTTTGAAACAGACGCGAAGAGATTCTATCGCAGTCTGACTCAAAAACCGAACGGCAATGCTGCCCCTCCTTCAAAAGATGACGTCGAAACATTTTGGTCAGGAATCTGGGAGGAAACCAGATCGTACAACAAAGACGCATCGTGGCTCCAATCTGAAGTTGATGCTGCCAATGGACTCGTGGAAACAGTGGAACATGTTCAAGAATTCTCGAAAGAGGACCTATGCCAAACAATTAAGAATATGGGAAACTGGAAATCCCCTGGGGTTGATAAGATCCAGATTTATTGGATTAAGAAATTAACAGCACTACATTCTCATCTTGCAAAGGCTGTTAATAAAATTTTAGAAAACCCTAACGAACTCCCCGAATGGCTTACTCGCGGCATCACGTATTTGCTACCCAAAGGAGGAGACAGCTCTTTGGCGAAGAACTACAGGCCAATTACTTGCCTGCCAGTAATGTACAAACTTATAACTGCAGCCATTGCTGACAAAATGTATAGGCACCTAGAGAAGAACCATCTGTTGCCAGTTGAACAGAAAGGATGTCGTAAAGGTTCCTATGGCTGTAAGGAAATCTTGCTTCTGAATAAAATAATTTTGAATGATGTAAAGAAACGAAAACGTAATTTAAGCATGGCTTGGATTGACTACCAGAAAGCCTTTGACAGTGTACCACACGATTGGATTTTGAAGACCCTGGAGATCTATCGATTTCATCCTAGACTTGTTGAGTTTTGCAAGGCTAGTATGAAGTCGTGGAGCACCAGGTTACTAATCCACAGCGGAAAGGGAGTAGTAGAAACCAGAAGTATTCAGATCAACAGGGGAATTTTTCAAGGAGATTCACTATCCCCTCTGTTGTTTTGCATTAGTTTGATTCCTCTATCAAGACAGCTGTCGCACACTGACTTTGGTTACAAGCTCCATGGTGATGAAAGGCCTGTATCACATTTATTTTACATGGATGATCTGAAAGTGTTTGCTAAGAATGAAGCGATTCTCTCCCAAATGCTGTCTGTCATCAATGAATTTAGCAATGACATCTGCATGAAGTTTGGTCTTGACAAGTGTGCAAAAGTCAACTTAAAAAGAGGGAAACTCACAACGTCTGAGAACATTGAAGTTGATAGACACACTGTGATTCAAGATCTTGAGCCAGGTAAAACTTACAAATATCTGGGCATTGAAGAATGTGAGACCATCTCGAACGACACAATGAAAGAGAGAATTCGCAGGGAGTATTATAGACGAGTGAGACTTGTCCTGCAGTCCGCTCTGAACTCAAGGAATAAATATCAGCAATTGGTAGTCTGGCGGTGCCTGTAGCCGAATACAGTTTCGGACTAGTAGACTGGACTGAACAGGAAATTCGCATCATGGATCGAAAAACCAGAAAACTGCTTACAATGCATCATGTCGCCCACCCCCGAGCTGATGTACATAGACTTTATGTTTCACGTAAGGAAGGAGGAAGAGGCCTGAGACAAATTGAAGCCTCCTGGCACAATGCAATAACCGGGATGGGAAAGTATGTAGTCAGCCATCAAGATGACCCTCTAATGAGGCAGGTCATGAAATCTGACCGAAGAATGGGAAACAGAGGCATTGTAAGTGTAGCAAGAAGCATTGCGAACAAGACTATGCAAGACACCCAGAATGACAGAGACACTGAACTTCTGATGCTACTTAACATGAAATTTGAGACACAGAAAATGTTAAAGAAATCGTGGAGAGACAAACCACTCCACGGACAATACCTAAAAAGAATGGACAAGGTGCAGATCAATAAAGATCAATCATTTATGTGGCTTAAAAGGGGAAGAATGAAGCCAGAATCGGAAGCACTTGTAATAGCTGCCCAAGATCAGGCCTTGAGAACACGACATTATGATAAAGCGGTTCTCAAAATTTCCCAAGATGATAAATGCCGCATTTGTCAGGAACACGTAGAAACCATTGATCATATTGTCTCAGCTTGTCCAATTCTAGCAAAGACCGAATATTTGAAAAGACACGACAGGGTGTGTAGCTACCTCCACTGGCAGATCTGTACCGCCCTCGAAGTTCCAAACACATGCCCCAAGTGGTACGAACACTCACCGAAACCGGTGACGTCTGTTGGATTGTGTACGATATTGTACGACCAACAAATTCAAACTGATCGCACGATAGCAGCAAACAAACCGGATATAGTCATCCGGGATATGGAGAAAAAATCATGTTTACTTGTCGATGTTGCTGTACCTTGCGATCAAAACGTCGTTACCAAGGAGGCAGAGAAACGTCTTAAATACAAGAGTTTGGAAATCGAGATCAGCCGAATGTGGGGCGTAAAAGCACAGGTCGTCCCGATAGTTATCGGAGCTCTGGGATTTGTTCCGCAAAATTTGAGTAAGAACTTGTCTATACTCCCAGGTAATTCAAAGGACTGGGAAGTGCAAGAAATAGCTTTATTTGGAACAGCCCACATTTTTGCGCAAAGTAGCTGTAGA
>JAHLJT010008756.1:78193222-78282347 GCA_031308135.1 Acheta domesticus
CATGTACTCTCACTCCGGCGTCGGAGGTGTGGAGTCACAAACGAGTTTTTAAATCGAGTATGCGTCTCCCAGTTCATCCCATTTACTATAGAAAAACGTAAGAATTAGCGAAACGAATGTTCTCACAAATAACACAAACAGTGATAAAGTATAACATTAAAACTAAGTTTTACCTCGAGAACGCAAAACAAAAGAATTCGCACAGCATTTGCTTTCGAATTGGCCAGACCCAGCATTAACCCAAGCCTTTTTTGTTCGTATTCCTTTCCGGAATGAGCTAATTTTTTCAGGTAAAGACCGCCGCCGAACACGAAAATTTCACTCGACACACCGAACACGGCGGAAAAGAGCATCCTCATTTCCGGTGCACAACCCTTCCGGAGCGGAAGGACACCCGGAGTCGCAGACGAGTTTTCCGAACCGGACGTAGCAGTGCGACCATGGCCCCTAAAGCTTAAGAGGCAGCGACGCGAAGGGATTGCAATTGGGAGGGAATTAAGGAAGCCATTTCCGAAGGCAATTCTCTTACGAAGAACGTAATGAGTTGGAACTCGGGAAACTTCCACGGTAGATACACTGATTGCCTCTTTCTACCATATTCCCCGCACCGCTAATAAAAACGCTGTGCGCCACTGAAGAAGATGAATGGCGTTTAGTTGTTGTTTTTTGTTATTTTCAAAGAAAGAAGATAAATCCCTAAATGACAGATACGAATTTCGCATATTTTTTAAATAAATGAAATCCTGTTATATTTTTTTTTCAAAATTCATTGACACAATATCTGCTCACTAGCTGAGACATTTCCGTGGACAGGAAATAACATTGTATTAATGTTTTGTGAATTAATTTTCTGTGATTAAGATATTTAAATGAACATATTGTTTTATGATTATACCACACTGTAAGTATTTAGAATATTGTACTTTTCATCAAAAGTATTCAAGATCGTTCCATCCTTCCCATTGAATTAACAATATTAGAATCAGCTAATTTATTTTATTTGGCTCTCTTCAGCAATGTGTTGAATATGGAATAAATGGTGTATATTCCTGTAGGAGTGAGTATCCACAAACTGACTGTCAACTAAAAAATGTCTTCTTTAGCAAAGGCATAGATTTAAACAATATGCTTTTGAAGAAGAGACACATTTTGCAAATCGTTAAACCCACTTTAAAATTATTTGGGCGAAAAAATGTTCTTGCATCTATATCTCAACAGAACGTCTCATTCAACAGAATTTCTCATTCAACAGAACTTCTCATTCAACAGAATTTCTCATTCAACCCCGCTTCAATTAGATTATCTCTGACACTGCAAAACAAATGATCGGCGTGCGTTCTCACTCGAAGCGAGTAATCGAGAGTAAAAGCCTCGCTGTCCAGTGTGGATGACCCCACTGGGATTCAAACTCGCGACAGACTCATTCAATAACCGTGAATGAGCGCGTCATTTTTTCCAACGGCCGTCGGGGCCCAGTGAATGACCTGACGCCCCTATTGGCCAAAGCGCTTGCAAGCATCTCTGCAATGCAGCAGCAACTGTAGCGGTGGTGGCTGAACTATACGTCACACAATCCTAATTGGAAGTATAGAGAAAAATGTGTCAGTTAACATTGTTTTTTCAATACTAGGTGGACCCTTGCAGACATTCCACACTTTTAAATCATTGTCTAAAAGTAAACATTTCTTCATTCTGGAACATCTCTTAATGGCCAGAATCTGAATTATGCGTTACATAAGGTTCAGTACTGAATATTCTACTGTTTATGAGTATTTATTAACAAATAGAAATACTTATCGAGGTGTCTCCTGTGATATGTACTGAATTTTGAAATGTTGAAAGAATGAATAAATAACTCTCACATAATTTTTCTGTGAACAAATATTTTAAAGGAGTAAAATCATCCTCTACATTTGGGGGTCTACAGGAGTGATTTTACTGTTGGACATCGAGAACAACAATCATTTCGAGCAAACAGAATTTCAAAAAGCATATGACAACGACTTAAGTTCCTTATCCTGTAATACTGTATTTAATGTTTTATATACGAGTATTGTTTTGCCAATTATTATAAATTATCACGTTTAGTGCAACAAAATGTATATTTATGTGTAAATTGTTTATTTTTATCGGCTAACGAAATTGATCGTTCTTTGGAAATGAGCTATAAAGATCATGGATTGTCGACTCAAGCCTATTCCATTGACAGATTTTTCCAGAGGTGAGCATTTTCGAGCGAATTAAAAGGAAAAATGTAGGAAAAGATTATGAATGTTTTATAAATAAATAAAATAGTATTGTTCTATAAAATAGTATTGTTTTCTGGGAAACAACTCATTGGAAGTCACAACACTCTTTGATTTGACATAGTCTATGAAAAATTGGCATGGTGAGAAGATATTTTGAGCTTCGGAAGATTTGGTCGTGACGATTCGATCTGATTATGGATACACGACATTCTTTTTTACATTTCATATTGTATTACTTTCCATTGTTGATTTTAAAGAAATTCTTGGGAATTCTATGCCTTTTTCTTTAAGAGTCTCATTTTATTAGTAGTATATCAGCAATATTTATCGACATTACTTCTCATTCGAAATTTATCTGAAAATTTCCAGTGTGCGAATTGTATTAACAAGATTTTTTCGCTAATGAAATGTGTCCAACAGGGTTCCCAAATGCGTCAAATATTAATTATATTATTTGCGTTACTTTCAACTTTCATCAATACTCGTTAAGAAAATCTATGAATGACGTATTGCAGACGATGACTGTTTAGTGGGCAGAAGTGCTCGGACAAATTGCGGAGAAAAAGCGATATTGTTTTAAATACGTCACCCTGATTCGAGCATACGAGATGTAATGTTCAACGCCAGTGGTGTTATTATCATGGAAGGAAGACTCCTCAATAATAGCAAACACAGAGTGACCCCTACCTTAGCAGCTGACGCGTCCGGAAACACTAATCAATCAATCAAATCGATCAGAACCAGTGCTTGTCTCGCTACTATGGATTTAATTATTTATCGTATGCGTTTTTTTTGCGGGAACAGGGTCATTTGCCGAAGTTCCACACCCTTGTATTTTGACCCAGGCTTTTTTGGAAGCTCAACTTCGACGCGGACCTAGAGGACCTTTTTCGAACAGGTGTCCTTAATCGCCTGAGTTGATTCTCATTTCTCTGCCAGATGTTGGTCGCTACATACAAAGTGTCCGGATAGAAGAACGTGAGATCTCGTTACTAAGGGGGAATTGTCCAAAGCGACTTAATTTTGCCAGGCCCTCTCACGGTCAGTTTGTGCTTGACAAGCATGACATGCTTACTGCGAGGTATTCCACCCATCGAAAATTCCACACACCTCAGGCCGCGATCGAACCCGCGCCCTATGAGGGGAGTTCAGAGGCCAGTAGCCAATCACTCACCTCCCGAGGCGCTATGCAAATGGCTGGCGGCGCGTGGCGTTCGCCTTTCCGCGTCTTGCGCCACCCGATCGCCAAGTGGCGGGGCGCGCCCCCGCCGACAAAGCGAGTGACAGCGGGCGAGATGCGGCGCGGCGTCCGCGTCCGGCGTGCCTTGGTGATGCGTGAGCGCCGCGGCGGCGGCGGCGTGCGCCCATGTTTAATGCATGCTGCGCGATAATTGCAGCGCTGTGCGCCGGCCGAGAACCACCTCTCCCCTACCCTCCCTCTCACTCTCCACCCTCTCTCTCTCTCTCTGGCTGCGTGGCGGGCGCAGCAACGTCAGGTATCGGAATCCGATTTGACGGCGCGCGCAGCCACCCACGTGAAGAGGAGAGTTTGGGGGAAGGGGGCGTGGTCGCCGGTCCGGTCTCATCTCGATCATCGAACGTGCACTGAGCAACCGTCCTCTTGGAACGCGGGTCACAGGGAGAATGGATAGCGTGATCTGTGAAGGGTTCTCCGGACATGCGTTACAGTTGTCGAATTAAAATGTGATTCACAAGCAAAATTTGTTACGAGAGGACGTTCTAATTCAGAATTTATATCGTGAGAATCTTTGGAAAAACGCGTAGAGAATCGTCCGTGGGGGAAGTGCGGGCTAGATTATCAAAACCAATATAGGTCGCGTGGAAGGATCATGGTACAAAATTCGGCAGAGAAGAAGAAAACCAGAACAGATGTAAGTAAATTCCATTTGTAACGAACACACAAAATGGAACGAATGGAAATGGAAAGAATTACTTTCACAGTGCTGGAGACGTTCCGTCAGAATGCCAAAAATGTTTAAATTAGATTGAATAAATTGTAATTTTTTAGATTATGTTCGCATTACTTTTTTTCTAATATCAATTGTTATTTTATATTAGAGTCAGCTTTCAGCATGTGGTAAATATTTTTAAAAAATTTTATTAAGTATATGTAAATATGATAATGTTTATTTGATTGCTCTTTTGTGGTCTTCTGAGAAAACGCTACCACCGGAAATATTCTATGTATTCTTTAGTAGAAAAAATAAATATTCTATTCTATTCTAAAAAAGTAAAATGAAATTGTTGAACGATGATTTTTGTACAGCCATATTCATCACTAATTTTCCCCTATAGGGTAGGATTAATGTGGGGTCTCAAACGTACAGCTAAATTTTACCCAACGTTTTGGGGATTTTGCTGCCAAAACAATGACCATGGCACTAAATGGAATAGTACGATACTCACAACAGAAGTCCTTGCTGTTAATTTAAAGTTTATCAACGCATTTCTTTCATCTACTAATCATCGTACTTTCTTCTTGAACTGTCGGAGAGGTGTTGAGGCAGGGAACTAGTTCTGCGATATGTCAAGTGCTTGATGTAAACGTGACGACGTGGAAAAAAAGTATATGTATGCATGTGTTGGTGTAATAAAAACATCCACAAGATTTTTATTATCTGCCTTTTAATTCAACAACGGAGTGACTTTCCGGATCTCTCGCACAACAGTAATAACTTGACATTTTGTAGGACAATCGTGGGAAAAAGAACTGTTTATAGCCTTCGATCATCCGCTCGGTTTTCAAATCGTTGAAAATAGTGATTGCGACGTCGACAACGAAACATAGATGGTTGCCAAATACTGATGTTCAGAATTAAAACATAGACCTAAAAATGTTTTTGAAAGTCTGTGTATTGAAGCTTATAATTTAACAGCCGTTAGCTCCTTAACAATTAAATTCGCGCGCAAAAAATTAATTTGACAGGTGCATGTCTATATTTATTAATAATTACAATTTTACTTAAAAAGTTATAAAAGGCCTCCATGTACGAAATACGAGGAGAGACGAAGAAAATATCAACAACAACAGGATCATCTCGAGCGTAGTCTGCTCGATGAAGGTAGTCCAAACCGCGTTCGTTTGGTTCGATTAGTGTTATCATAGTTTTAACTTTTACAAAATTGTGGGTATGAGAATTTTGTTTTCATCAACAAACATTCATAGAACGTAAAAATATCAGATTCAATTCATCGTTTCGAAAACAATATATAGATAATTTGAAACATCGCTATCGACGTCACATCCCTAGTCGAAATATCATACGAAACTTGTGCACCATCATGCGTGACTCGACCACTCATTCTCCGGAATCTACCGTGCTCACAAAGTATCCCGTATGTTTGTAATAGAGTACGCATGTGTTTATTGTTGCGTGAGCAGCACCTTGCGAATTCACCCAAAATATCCATCTCTTTTGGTGCTTGTTTATTGAATTAGACAGGTAAATAAGCCGGCATGGGACCAAAGACAATTCGGAATGCAAAGTGATTGCTAAAGGAGGACGAGAGTAACACGGGAATTCATGATATAAATTTATTTTTCAAATTACATTTGGAGTCGGTCGAAGGATATTAATTATATTAGTTTAATTAAATTTATTATTTCTTATGGAAAAATTGCTTCAGCTTTCGTACTTTCGGCCTTCCATCAGAATTTTCTAACGGAATTATCATAAAAAACTGAGGTGCCACTGTATAATTTTTCTTGTTATTAAATATTACAAAAACTATTTAATGTCACCTCCACCCTGTTTTTAATTCAAATGATATGGCCAATAAAATATAGCTTACTGTTACATTAGCAGATTTTAAATTTTTAGACCCATCTCAAATTGACAATAATAACAATATGCAATTATATACATCATCAATCATTAAATCGGTTAATTTTGGACGCTAAATCTCATACAAAATTAAACATTAAGTTTAAAAAATTCCACACCAAAAATCATTGATTTAGTCACAAACGCGTAATGTAAATGGAGGTTGCATGATAATGTGAATATTCCCGCTACTAGAACGCAGAACAGAAAAGTACTCAAAGGTCTTCTTTTTCACTGAAGAACATGATGATGGAATGAAAAGAATTGACGAGTTGTGGGTGTGTCCAACGTTTCTTTTTACACATGTTTCATAAAAAATACGTAATATTATCAGAAATACTGTAACGATAACCAATGAAATCCACGTCTAAATAGATGAAAAGCTAAAAACTATTAGCGTTTATTAGCAATTGTGAACCCCCAGACATTCAGAGCGGTACAGAAGAGATTCAATGTTCAAATTGGTTCGTCAGCACGTTAAGACCTTCTCTGGATAACTGGAACTAAGAATACATAAATCATGTTAATATTCTTTGCCCATTTCATTAAAAACAAAGAAAAAGAGTTGGCGAGTTAAAATTTTAATTCCAAGAACAAATTTGGGGACGGGTGTGAACCCCCATTCCAACAAAAAGAATTTATGGCTGCCTCTATCGCACCTCGTCGCAGGCACGAAGGACCCCGCGCAGTCGCCACAGTTTGCCCACTCGTTCTTCGCCCTGCTCTGCCCGGCTCCCACCGCCGCCTCCGCGGCGTGGCCGCGGCACTCGCCGCCGCGTCGGCGCTCGCCCGGCCCCCAGGCACCGCTTCGTCATGCGGTCCGTAAAAATGCAAACGACGCGAGCGAGCAAGTGCCAGCAACTGCTCCCGGGGGCCACGGCCGCCGCCGACGTCCGCCTCGACGCCTCCCACCCTCCCTCATCACGCCTCCCCCACACCTTGGCACCGCACGCGCTCAAGTTCCCACCCTCCCCCCTCCCCACCCCACTTTACTTTCCGACTTTTTCACCGTCTTTCCTAGCCGCCCTTCATACACCCTTTCCTATACCCTCTTTTACACACCCATTTCCTACACCCTTTCCTATACCTCTTCCACAACCTTTTCCTATACCCTTTCCTACACCTGTTTCTTGCACCAGTTTCCTGCAAAACTCTTCCTACATCTTCTTTCCTACACACATTTTCTACACCCTCTACCTACCCCTCTTTCCTACACCCTTTCCTACCACCGCTTTCCTACCACCCCTTTCATACACCCCATTACTCCACTCCTTTCCACCTCCACTTTCTTACACTCCCTTCCTACTTCCACTTTCCCAAACACACTTCTTTTCTACATTCATTTCCTACCCGCGTTCCTATGTAACTTTGCTACCCTCCTTTCCTACCCGACTGTTCCTTACGCCTTTCCTAGCTACTTTTTCTAGCGACCTTTCCTACTCTCCTTTTATAACCAAGTTCTTACCCGTCTTTTCCTTCCCGGCTTATTCTTTTAAGGACTTCATTTTCGATCTTTTCTTTCGGCCGTTTCCTTTCCGTACGTCACCCTTCCTGCCATCACTTCCTGCCATCCCTTCCTTTTTATTCCCTTCCATCCAGACCCTCTTATACAATGGGCCCAGCAACATCCTAGACCCCTTAAAACAACCATCACTTTCTGCGCACCCTCACGCTTCCTCTTACGCTTCTGTTCTGATCCCCTTCCTTCTGGTCACCGTTCACATCCCAACTAGTCTTTTTTGATCCAAACACTCTCACATAAACCTCACTTCCTTTTTCTCATATTCTCTTTTTCCCGCACGTATGATGACCTCCCATACTTTCATATACCTCAATACTTTCATATACTCACTTCTGGACCCTGCACTTTCCTTTCTCTTTTTCCACTAGTCTTCGTCCTCTGTATATCTCGCTTCTAGCCATCTCCCTCGACGCAACATTGACGCACGCAGCCCACTGCGGATCCATCCACACCCTGTTTCCTTCGTGTTCCAGTTATGCCATTCTCACACGCAGTCTGTCTACACCAATTCTTCTCTCCTATCCATTTCCACGGCTCCATTCTCACTATAGTTCCCTTTTATTTCTCGTCGTAGTTCCAAACGCCCTCACACCCTTTCGTGTTCCTTTCCGCGCCTATTGCATGCTGTCTTCCACACCCCGTCCTCTCTTATTACCCATTCTTCGCTCCCACAGATCTCTTTGAACACTCAAAAGCCACAGCGCATACACAACTATTACATATGCCGTCGCCTACGTAGGGTCACGAAACTTCAGAGCTCAGAGGCAACACCGTCTTCTCTGAAGCATCATTATCCAGAATCATCGTCATCCGTCAGAGGAGTTACGACGGTGTAGATTTTTTTACCCTAGCTCCGTAGCTGAATCAAATTCAAGCTTTATCTGGAGTAGAGTTTTAGTGATCGGTAGTTACTGTGTTTTCTATCTTCAATACTAGAAGAAACTAGAGCTCTATCTGTACAAACGGGTGATGAACCGCGGGTAACCTTTCCTTGCTTTATCCTTGTCTTCTCTCCCCTTATTCACATAAGCTCTTACATGTACTGTACGTACCACCCATGATGTGAATTCATTCGGAGCCTAGAGCTTATCTCAGATAAAGCAGTGCTTCGCTGAAAGAGATGTCTTCAGGGTGGAAAATGCGACTTAACGCGTAGGTTGTCGTTGCATCTCCGCTTCAGACGGACAGGAAAATCGCCATCTTCCGAGATACAACATGCAGAACACATATGCGACTTTCGCAATTGTCACTGCCGGACTCAACACTCCCATATTCGCCCATGTCTTCCACCGGATTAGATGGCTCAGAGCATCATTAATGACATTGCAGTGCCGCGGACCCAGAGGTTATAGGTTATGGTCCCGAGGAGTTTCAGTACTAGCTATATAGCTAGGTGGAATTTAACCGGTATTTGGAGGTCAATTACAGCAGCTGGTTGCTCTGCTAGGTGATATTTTGTAATTTCGGGCCACGGACCGCGCGCGGTCAATACTTCCTCTTCATTGTCCTATCTTTGCCCAACTTACACTTACATGCACTACACTACTGCACATGACGAGAAAGCAACTTGGGAGATTGTTCTGAGTAGTGGTGGTGATGCGTAGGTAGAAGATATATGATTGGGGGAAAAACCCGCATGCTGGCTGACGGGTAGGTCGTCGCCGGATCTCATCATCCAGCGGAGGAAGATCACTGCCATCTTCCGTGATAAAACTCTGCTCTACACCTCACAGGAATAATGACCTTCGCAGTTGAAACGGTCAGGAATAATCAATAAATGAACTCACGACCTCCGCATTTTTCTCACTCATGTTACTCTCCCTTCCCTCCATAGCTTTGTCCGCCCCACATTCCCAGGCCCACACACCACGTCACCAACAGTAATAGCGTTTTCCATTCGTTGTACTGAAGCCTATCCTAGTACAGGGCCCAAAACGTTATCACTCCGCCGCAGTGCTGGCCCACACGTGTGAAGAGCAGCCAGGGTTTCGCAACTAAGCGAGTACGTGTGCGCTACGCAGTGAGCATATAGACAACCATTCTTGGTCCTGGCACACTGACAGAAACTCAAAAAAAAATTCTGAATCGAGATCGTTGTTATAATTTTTATAATTTTTTTAGTATTTTAACAGAACTTTTAAGAAGTCTTTTGGTAATTATTTCCTCCATAATTCATAAATTATTAACAAGTGATTTCTTTATTTAAAAACTACCGAAAACTTCAAACGCTTATCACTCGAAATATCATTTCTCGAGATTTGCCAGTGATCGATACAGTACACTACATTTTGAACCAAAAGACTCCTGAAGGTTTATTTGGTTATTAAAACTATAAAAATATTAACAAGAGCCTTTCCGCTGGCGTACGTATGCATGTGCGAGAAAGATTTCTAGTGCACATAGTATATTTCAATGATTTTGTAAGGGCATTAGTAACTTTTTATGTTTACTTTATTAGTGTTTTAAAATTGAGACGCACACTTGGATTACTAAATGCACTGGATTTGTTAACATGAAGTAATTCAAGTTTGAATTTTACAAAAGCACACTTGATTTTCCGACTTCGCGTAAGTTACAAAAATTATTTTAAGACATTTCTTGTCAAACATGATATACTCCATCATTCGAAGTGTCCGAGCGTGGTAGAAGATCCTCAATTTCCTTCTTAATTTCACTACGAATTCGAATCAACATTCATAACTTCCGTACCTAACCTCAAAATGGCCCGGTGCAATGCACTGCATCACCAAGGCTTCTTCAGTGCAAGTTAGAGCGCCTCGAGTGCGCCTGGCTGCATGCCATTTTCCGAATGGAACATGGCTTTTTCGCACTGTGTGCTTTTGCGGTCGAACGGAACACGAAGACTGCCCTGAGTTCGCACTGGGTGCGCACGCAGTGCGAAGAATGGAAAACGCTATTAATTTCCCATCCTGAACATGTCCTCACTTCTGTATCGCGCACATATCACCTCAACACACCCGCACGTAACTTACCACTCACCAAATACCAGGGCAGCATCACGATCACGTTAATATCTTCAACCTCCCACGGCAAAGACTCGTTTTCGGCATAGCCAACCCCACGCATTCGCTTCAACATTTCGCACGCCCTCGAACGACATGCATGCTCTAGCTACGCTCGCTCGCCCCACGTAGTGAGTCCTCACCTCTTGCAAGCGTTCACTCTAACGTTCACGACCCCGCACCGGTTGCGACCACGCGTTCACCTATGCTCACGTCGCCGACCTCGAGTGTTGGCACACGTACAGTGCTTATTAGCCCTCCTAATACCGCACATTTTTGTTACAACTGAGTACCACTGGGGTCACTAGAGACCCCAGTTCTTTTCGGAAAGAAATACAAAATAGTGGTACATTTTTACACTTTTTGCACCATAATACATTTTAGACTATTCCTCTAACTATTAAGGATATGCAAACAATAATTGAGAACGCGAAATTTGCATAAACAAATATTTAAAAAGTGAATACAATAGTAAGTACACTGAAAAGGCAGAGTATTATGTAAAATTGACCGCAATAATAAAACATGTCGTGCTAAATATTTATTACAATTCTTGTAAATGTTTTTTGAAGAATAATTTTTGCAAAATTGCTACTTTACAACTGTTACACTTATCTGTATATTTCCGATCAAATGATCTTTCACAAAGGGGCAGCGATCCCGCTTTTTATTCTGTGTTATTGGACCAACTGTTGTGCACAATCTTTTAGTCACGACCAACAAGCTATTTCCTCAGTTTTATTAAGAGTTCTGTTCTCTTGTAATTCTTTTCTCTTCAGTTTGAAGTAGGATGCAATCAAATTACGTGAATGTCAGTAATATTACAGAAGAGAATCATTCACCATCTTCTACTCATTTTTTTTAGTTGTGTTTGTTCTCACTAATTTGTCCATTGTGTCTATTCCTGACCTAATTTTGTTGTAATTCATTATTATTAATAGTTTTGATTCTTCTTTTTGGTTACTTCTTTCGTAGAATGCTTGGCTCTAAGAAGTGACACACGATTTGTACTAAGCCAATAAGACGTAATCGAAGTTTTTTTTAGGAATCGGAACAAAGAAAAAACTTCAACTCAATATAGTTGACTTCAAGTCAACTATATCCATTTTGAACCGTACACAAAAGTTGCCTCTTTGTTGGTCCACTTCAAACTTATTCAATTATATTTTGTTTCATAAATAAGTGGAAGGCTGACTGTACCCACATTTTGCTTTGCATACTTTGTGGGATCTGGTCCTTTTCGTATAATGTTACGTTTTCGTACTCTTCTACACGATTCTCTTTCCATGTTCTTATACCATTTTATTCCTTATTTTTTATCTATATATGACAAACAAAACCCAATAATTTTTTCACAGTACAAAGAAAAAATTTCATACAATTTTGTAAAAAGATACAATCCATTCATGCAAAAGCCAGTATCTAATATTCATCCTAAATATGTTTCACTAATTTGGATAGAATTATCTAATTCAATCTCAGCCTCTTCAATTGCATCTATTTCTCCGTCACTGTCAAACATATCTGATAATCGTAGCAAACCTCACCAATGGTATTCCTGAAGAACCAGCTTCACGTAAAATGCGACGTATCTCGTCAGAAGTTGCTCCATATCAGGAATGGTAATACAAAAACATGTTACTCGAGTAGCATAACCAAAAAAACAAGTCAGTAATTTCAAATGTTATCACCTATGGATATTACAGAAGGTTGCCAACATTTACTATAGCAACAGAAAAAAATAGCCATCACTTTACAAGAATTAGATGCCGGGGTCGTATAAGACCCCACTGGTACTCAGTGTGGCAAGTATGAATATAAATGAAAGTAACGACAATGTAAAACAGTTGCATACCCAGTATGTGGGTAGACAATGAATCAGGAAAGTCAAATTTTTTCAGATTTTTTAAGGTAAGAAATTGTAAAAAAGTATTAGAGAAACATGTCGTGGGGGTCACCAGAGGACTCCCATGGTATTAGGAGGGTTAAGTACGATTATTCGTTATTAGTTTGTATGACCTTATTTTATTGTTCAACAGATAAACGATAAACGTATGGAATGAAAACCTTGCTTAGGACTTCGTTACTGAATGAGTATTATTGTAGTTCATCCGCGAACTTCATACATGGTTTTATCTTTTAGGGTGACGGTGTTGTCACATCGCTGAAAAATGAGGATCGACGTCTTGAGGGATTTCCCTCTCAGTAGACGATAGCGATGTGATACAGTGAATAATGATGGAGAAAGGGTGGAATGAGAGGCAGGGCACTTCTGGAGAGTTCAGAAAACGTCTTCCGAGGATTTGCTTTGTCGATCACAACTTCCATAATAATAGCGGGGATGAAACCAGGACCCCAGCGGTGAAAGAATGGGCAACCCGACAAAAAATAAAAAAAAAATAAGCTCTTAAAGAAAATAAGCACGGGTATTGTTCGTATGTAATAAGTACATATATCACATGTAAGCAAACCTCTGTTGTATCAGACGCATTTATTCTGTTAATTGTACGGTTATAATGAATATTCCGGTACGAAATCACTTCAGAATGATATGGAAACAAAATACCTACTTCATTTCCACTTCATCATCTTTACACCACCCTTCTAGGTTCTGCGTTCTCGGAGCAATCCCATTCTCTAAGTCTTTTGATTGATGAGTGAATAAAATGAATCTTCTTTCTTCAACTTCTTCCTTCTGAATACCTATCAAAGTCATTTTATCTTTTTTATCACGTCCGACGTTTTTACACCGAGCATCAGTTTCCATTATTTTCTCCTACATGTCCGAAAAACCAATGAATTTCAAAGTATTTTTTGTAATACCTTACGTTTCTCCACGTTAATGTCAGCACTGCCTGTAGGAATGTTTCATGACACAGTCGCATTCTCTGTTGTTTCTACAACACCACCAGTTATTTCAAACAACATCACCAATCTCGCTTCATGCCACACAGCCAACAGTTCTATGTATACGTAGGCGTCGAAAGACATTAATTTTGTCAACAACTACCTCCTTCAAAGAACAACAGAAATAACCTCACAATATTCACCAATCTGCTCTTATTGAAACAATCAGTTCATCCTCTTCAACATGTTCAGCTCCAACACTTTTTTAAAAATTTATTTCTGCCTGTCCAAAGAATGTCTTTCAGGGTTTTTGAGATTACAGATTGATATCACTGAAGATTTGGGTCTCACAGGGAACCTGAGGTAGGGATTGTTACGTTAAAGTTAAAAATTCTATTAGACTAAACACATTTGTAATTAGATGTTTAAAACAATAATTGAATGAGGAAGGTCGGTAATGAATAGTATGTGGTTAAGTGGAAGATGGTATTGATGTTTCGGAAATCTTGAAAGTATTCGTCGAGAAAATTGGTATGTTTGACCTAATTAAAAGTGAGTGTTTGTTGTAATCGTTTAAGGAGTTGAAAAATTTCTAGCTGTGATAATTTATTAAAGTGTGAGTTGAATCAATTTTTAGTTCATTGTATAATAATATGTATGTTAATGTTCCAAGGAGCATGAAGAATTTTACGGATGAATTTATTTTGGAGTATTTGAATTTCATTAATGTAAGATTTGGCTTGCATTGGACCAGATGGACAGGCATAAGCTCCAACATCTAATCGACCAAAGCATATCTTCACCCCTTCAACAATATAGTTTCTCCATCGATGGTGCCTATTATTTTATTTTCTCTCATAAATATATTTTATATTAAATTTAATATGAAGATGAATCTATATTATTCTACAAAAACACTTTATTGATGAAAAGAAAATGTACTTTTTTGTTAGTGACATCTCTGCTGGAACCTTTCCTCCTCACCTTTCACTTACTGGGAAATTATAAATTAAATGACTCTAATACAGATGATATCATAGATCATGCAGTGCTCTCCTTTCCTGATTGATTTCACAATTCTTGAATCCTCACCCGCGCCTACGTCATTACATCACGCAACGTCACGTTACCAACGTCACTACCTGTAGTTTTCTCATCCTTTTCTCGGGTCTCCGAATACCTTTATCTTTTTCTAAATGTATTACTTTTTGCTCCACATTGCCGCCTTTCAAGAGTGTTGGTACATGAGTACTTTACTTCAGTGATAATTATCATCATGGCTAAACCAATCCACTTTCATTTGATGATGTTCAATTCAGAATACTCTTAAACATTTGATTGAAGGTTTTGCATGGTTGTAATAGTTGTAGTATTTGTCTAGTTGGTTAGGGGGGTTGAAAACAACTTTCGGGTATCGTGAAATTATACTGCAATGATGTTTGTATGCATGACCTAATTGGTATGTTGGTGGCAGGTGTACCGGGTAGGGTTATGTATAAATTTTTCTTTCTTTTTAATATGCAATCGTGGAGGATTTCTATTTTTAGGTCTCTATGTCATTTATGGTAACTAATGAACCATTAGGGTTTTGGTAAATATTCTAGGACATCTATTTTGGATTGTTTGTGACTTGTTAATATGTCAGTATGATGCTTTTGTCCATTCAGGAATTACTTAAGTTACTGATGGTCTTACTGGTATTATTGATGGTATTATTAGTTTGTACACGTTTTTCCACATTTTATGCTAAGAGGTAATTTGTGATTTATTATTAGACAGCGTTTAAATATTTGCGCTTGTGATTTGTAAATAGTGAAAACCCTTCTCTCAAAATTATGATTTAGTCAACAAGTGCTTTGACAACCATTTTTTGGTATAAATAAAATGTTTTAAATCTGTTAATAAAACAGCTGTCTTTTCCTCCTTCCACCCTATTTTACATCTTTACATACCATTCTTATTAGTTACGGAAATGTGGAATCCTGAAACTTAACATCTAAAATATAACAACTTTAAAAAGCAATAACGATTTAGTCTTCTGAGAAATAAGTCCTTATAAATAATTAATAATTAAGTATTAATTCTTATAATCATCTTATCGCCTAATCAGGATTTCACGAAGTATTCATACATAATATGAATATAATTTATTCCTCTAAAAACGCAACAAAGACGGAGCAACATTTTGCAAACAAAAATGGTCAAATGAATACCTTTCTAGAAGATGTTCTACTCACGTACGTCTCACAATGGTCCCCTTTTATCCCGACTGCAGCTCGTACGGAGTGTTAGCACATAGACCACCTGCGCCACAAACTAAATTCACCTTTCCCTTTCGTCTTATGAACCGCAACACAGCTGCATATACGACTAGAAATAATTGTATTATCGTGGGCAAATGGTTTCATCTTTTCTATTTTCTTCTCAATTTCCGCTTATTCTCGCGTCTACTTATTCGACCTGTCAAAAATCCTGCCACCAGCGGGACTTGAACCTGTGCCCCCCCCGTTCTGCAGTGGCATCAGTTGATACCCAGAGACACCAATCCCAGTAAATAAGCAAGGGAAAATCATTATTTTGGAATATTGTTTCATCAGGAATTTCCTTCACATTGCCAATTGTAATTTAATAAAAGATCAGGTAATTTTCTATTCAGTAATGAATAACTGGTATTTTTAGTTTTCGTTTGTGACTTAAGAACGGATCCTATGCCTAACGATAATATCACTATGGTTTTCTGCCCTCTTTCTTTAATTGAATCTGACCAATGCAGCAAAATAGCAACTCATCTCGATCTTATTTTAGAGGAACTGTATTCCAGACCCTGCCCCACAAAACGCTCCGAGGCAAAATGTGATGAGAAAACACCCCCGCCAATTGCCGATTTTCACAAAATTGAATGAGAACTGGCGAAAACACTATCCTCTGTCGAAATCGACGCTGAGCCATCCAGAGTCCTGCGGCAAAAAAACATCGAAAGGTCCAGAGAAAAAAAACAACAAATACCACACGCGAGGATGAGAACAAGACGATACGGACACAGTGTTGAACCTTCCCAGGGGAAGGAAAAGCTCCGAAAGAGAAGAGTAATTTTCATAACTCATCCCCTGGGGACGTAGAAAGCAATTTTAAGAGCTTTCTCGAAAGTAATGAGTTTGAAGAATAAGGAGAAATGCGTTTTAAAACTCCCACAATGCATTGCACGTTCTCTTCCCATCTCTCTCACTTCTTTCGTCTCTTCTAAAAGCTCCACGGCGTTTGGGGGAGAAAGACAGGTACATAAATAGTATATGAACACGCAAAAAATTATTATACTTTTCTACAGTTTGTTCATTAAAAACACACTTTCGTGCTGTAATTCTTTTAAATGAACGTATATTAAAAGGAGGTCGGAGAAAATTTCTTTAAGATGCCTGGAATTTCTTTTACTGCCTAATACTTTTGGAAAATGATAAGAAACTGCACGGTTCATTTCAATATGTAATTTGTGGTAGTTTTAAAATAACAAAACTTCGGTGAAGTGAAAGGTTATGAAAAGTAAGTAGCAACAAAGTTTTATTTCAGGAATCTTCAGATCTTAAATCACTCTATTTCTTCAAATCGTAATAAGAGAAAACAAAGTAAAATTTCACGTTACAAAAAACTGCATTGAATTATTAAGTGGATTATTTGGAATGATTCAATGTCTCAGTAAAACTATACTGAATATCAATGCATTTCTCCACATTACGTTCCAATAATAAGTATGATAACATTAACACCGATGCATAATTTTTGCAGAATATTGATCTTTTAGTACAAGCAAATGTGTCATAAGACTAAATAATTTTAAGGAACTATGAGCTGTTGGCAAACTTGTTAGTTAGAAAGAAAAACGGTACCTTGCCGTATCTTCATATTTTTATGCCATCTAAAAGAAAGATATACTTAATTCGATACTTTAGTAAGTGTCAAAAGTATATAAAGTTTCTTAAATGCAAGGTAATACACAGAATAAAAAGAACAAAGGCACAATATTCTCAACATTCAAGTTAATCAATAACATGTCATGAATACTCGATATCCTAAAATAGTGAAAAGCAGAGATTTCTTAAATTACTCTTATTGAAGACATTTTGATACGAAATAAACTGGTAATGAAATAATAGTACATTTTTAATGCATTATTAGAAACTGGTCTTTAGTTGTTATGAATCTACTGATCTTTAATGTTTCCACAACAGCATATGCAAACGTGAATGCCCGCGATCGTATGAACTCCAATAAATTCAACTTCAGCTGTATTGCCGCTCACCAATCACAGCTGTCCGTTGGAATCTCTCTTGAGGTAATGTAGATAAAAACGGTGTGTTCAAACATAAGTAAATGTATTGTTCATGAAATTATAAATCCAGAATCAATCGGCAAAAGCTACCTTTTAGGCTTCCGTAGCTTGCGGCGGATCTTGCTCGTTACTACAGAACCACAGATTAATTTCCTGAAATACCTTCTTCAAGGTTTTGCCACACTTCCAAGATCCTGAAATCGCTCCTAATCGACTTTTAAAATTAGAATATTACATTAGTACTTCCTACATACATTCAGGTATCCAACAACGTCATCTCGAACCAGTCTCTCCCAACAAACACGCGTCCATGCCTGCCGATTTTTTTTGGTAAATTTGAATCGCAATTTACGCAAAAACTACTCGTTTTTCCAAAAAAAATGGTACATGACCTTATTTGAAGTGCTAATGTTGTACAACCGACTTTGTCTGACGCAAAAATCTTTATCTTCAATTTTGCAGATTTTAAACAGTTTTTTGCAATTTTCGAAAATTGGGCCTATAAACGAAAATGATACCTACGTCATTCCCTTCAACGTTCTTCGGACTATTCAACAACAAAATATAATCAAAAAATTAGGAGTCATTTTCTTTTAACTTTGAAAATCTCAAAATGGGCTTAATGTAAAGTCCCCTCAAATACTAAAATATCGGTTTCAAATTCCAGAGGCCTTGAGACGAGTAAAAACGATCGGAGAATATCAATTTTGAAGAAAATTGGCCGAACGGTTTAGGCGCTAGGGTTGACCACAGAGGAACAGACGGACAGACGGACGTTTTGCCGTCAATCGATTTTGCAGTGTCAAGAAGTAACAAATCATGGATTTTGACTACACCACGAGATAGAGGATTTTTTTTTTCTAAATTTAGCAACAGGTTTTATCCACATTTTCGTTACCACACTCCTGCTATAAGAGTTTTTCCGGCGAAAATTCCTCGTTTTCCGGCGCACTATTACATAACTTTCTCTTCTTACGAAGTATTCGTAAGGCGAGAAAGTAAAAAAGACACAATAGTACAAACTTTCCCTTTTTAGCTTTAATGAATGCGTAATATTTTATATTGCCGAAATTGCAACTGCAATAATATAGAAATTGTGTCTTTTCATACATACCTCTACCTCTTCATATATCTCTTACAAGACGCTCTTCAGCAAAAGAAGCACAGAAAATTCGAAAAGTTTTTCCATATTTGGAAAAATATACATGGAGTAGAGTATCTATCAGACTAGAAATATTTATTCTCACAAAAATGATCGTAATTCATTTAAATACCGCGGATTAAAAATTAATTGATGCCTTTGCTCCAAGTATACTTGACATAGTTGTCAACCTATTGTTCCTTTCAAAAAAGTACATACAATTATATGTAGAATACTTTTGGATGTAAGTGAAAACTATTCGCAGTAATACGGAAGTATTAAAACCACAAAAAACGTGTATTAAAGGTGAAATTACTTTCATATTTAAAATATTTCAATGAGTCACTGTTAAATTTATTAACAAACCAAAAGAAAAAATGTCAAACACAATTCTGGACAGTTAAACGCAAAAAACAAAAAAAAAACAAAAAACAAAAAAACAATAGATTAAAACACTTATACATGTGCTTTCCGAAAGGGAAAAACTAATTTGACAAAAACAATAATTAATTCTTGCTTGCAAGCACATACTACACAGTTCATCGATGGAATCACGTGACAAGAATAGGTCAGCCGTTCCGAAGCGAACGGCGATGAATTGGTAGCAGTGGGCCGGAGGGCAGTGTCAGCAGAGAGGCTACTTGAGAGTCACGAGGGAGGGGATAGAAGGGGTGGAGAGTGTGCGAGAGCGATAATGGGGGGAACGAATTCACCGAAAGGGAGGAGAGATGAGAGATTGATCGAGGTTGGAAGAGGATGTACGTGGGTAATGGTTGGAAAGTATATCAGATTGTTTTCAGTTCCTTAGAAGTTGTTCTGGTCAGTAATTAAACTTTACAGGACAGGCCGTGGACTGTGGCAAGGGCAGGAGAGCGAAAGAGGAGACCGAGGCAGAGGCGAAGGCGTCGGTGTAGTAGATATCTAAAAGAGAGCCGGGATCTAAGATTGGGATGGACTCAGAGTGGGAGGCGAGATCGGAGGCGTGATCGGAAGCGAGCTCCGTGGTTGGACCGGGGGGGGGGGGGTTCAGAAGCGGGTTCGGATGCGGAGTCGGAGGCGGATGGCATCGTCCCATCCCACTCACAACCAGTTCTAAAAACCCGATTAGTCTCCCTACATGTCCTTTGCTTGGATACTAATCGAGAATTCGCCGGATATTGAGTGGAGAAACCATGGGAAACTCCCAATCAAAACAACCGACCACTAGAATTCTCTTCTAGACGTAGCTAAAAACGACCTAGCTCTACAGTGTCGAAAATTGGTCACCGTCGTGACTCGAAACCTAGAACTTTCCACTCGGCACGCTGCGGAGGCAACAGCAATTGCGTCACGGTACCAACGCAGACGATGGCAGCCAGGAGCGCCAGTGCAATGGACGGGGAAGGGGGGAGCGCAGCGAAGTCGTGGGCGTGGGCGTGGGCCTGGGCGAGGCCTGGGGCGACTGCGGGGCGCAACGAGCCTCGAGGGGACGGCTCGGCGGGCGGTTGGCCCGCGGGCGGACCGCAGAAAACCGCGCAGTCTACAGAGGGGGGTTGGGTGGGGCTGGGCGGGGCGCGCGGCGGCGCTGGCGGCGTCGGGTGACGAGTGTGGGCCATTTGGCTGGCGACGGCGCCGCCGACCGATTAGTCAGCGCTGAGGGGGGCGGGCGCCATCCGTCTCCGCCCCCGCCACCACCCCCGCCCCCGCCACAGGCCTCGCACGCGCAGCGCACTCTGCTTGTGCCGACGCCGCCGAACAAGCGCGTTCTGCAGAGGTAGAGGAACTTACACAGCGAACGGGTTATCAGAACACGTGCAATGTAATACTTCGATTTTTTTTAAGTGACCGATGACTTGCCGTATTGTTTCGTCCGCTGCCTTATAAAATGAATCATTTTAATTAATTCGCGAACGTCCTTCTCAACGGGGCTCGTGGTCTCGTACTTACCACTGTTAAAAATATTCAGTTTTTAAGGAAGGAGGTGTAACAATGACCGAATGTTGGCGGCAGCTTGAGACGAAACCAAAGTACAAGATGAGCTCCTTTCGATCAGGCGTTTTAACATGTACTTTAAACTCTTGATTGCCTTCAATTACATATTTTATTGCTATGTACACACTAGGGAACTTTTCGTCTATCCTTCACTTCTTAACACAGCAGCAGCTCGGCTCAGTGTCGCCTAGAACCGTCCTATGATGCTGATAGCTAATAAGCTGGATTTTTTCTGAAGGACGTAGCTTTTCTTGGGAGGTATTGACGTACACGGACATATGTACTGCAGTTTGTAATCTTAGGGACAGGGGACGAGGGTTCTAGGTTGTTATTTCCATATCAATTATTTTTATGATCAACGAAATATTTTCATCATCATAAAGTGTTTCAGTTGTTCGTATCTGCGTAAAATAAATATTCTCTTCGATACTTCGTAATATATCCATGTTCCCTCAAACGCTTAGACACTACATTTAAATGTTTAGAAACGTTTCTCTACGCGCATGCAGAAACGTAGTGCGTATTATAAATTGTGAATGCGAAACGTTTGTCCATCGTGTGAACATACTAAGAGATCCTTCTAACGCCGTGAGTGTGTTAGTGATAAAAGAGTTAATAACATTTCACCATTCAAAGCATTTAGATGGACACTGTATTTTACAATTGAACCCAGTGACAGAAATATGAACTGTAACACTCAGAAAAAATATAAAACTGCCAACAACGTTAGGAACGTTTTTAATGAAAAGAGAAATGTATTATACTGAAATGCATCCTGATATACGGAATCTAGTGTTCCTTGATGCAAACAACGTCCACGATGTTACAGAAAACGCCTTTTAATCCTTTTAAGCTTTTTAATCGGTTTTCCCTTATTTGCAGCACACAGGAATATGTTCGCTACAAACAAGTATTGAGCTGGAATAGTACTGCGACATTCTGAGGGATGCCAAAAGAGGTATTTTAGAAGAAACCGAAAGAGGTATTTTAGAAGTATGCATTAAAACAAGATGGTGACCTGTAAGGGCTGCGGTCTGTTGATGAAGTCACCGGTAAACAATTTGTGATAATGATTGTGTTAATGATTGAAAAATTACTGAATTTAAAGTATGTTAAGTTCAGAAATAATGTACTTTTAAGTTACTGTAGATATTTGAGAGGAGGAAAAACATTGTTAATTTTTTGTAGAGCCTACTCTTTTTTGACTGCGTCTAGCCGGTTTATTAGGTAAGTTGCGTTTATTTCAGCTAATTCAGAGGAGTCAACTTATACTTAAATATGCCAACAAATACTTCAATTATATTTTAGGTCATCAAATTTCTGATTAAATGTCCTAATTATACAGACAAAATAATTACGATGACATTAATTTGTTCGCCAAACATGTTTTGAAATGGAAAAGTGCCACAGGAAATTTGGAACCTAGGGTTGAATTTCCCTCAGAACGCTTTGCGATTTTGAATGTTTTCACCAAAACAATAGACAAAACAGAATGCGCTGAAGAGCATACGAGAAGTTAGACGGAAACGACGGTTTGAGCGACAGTCCGAATGTTACAGTCACTAAAAGCTGATGCGTAAATAGCATCCGACATTCAGCGCTGTCAAAATGCCATCAGGTTTAGCGGTTCCTCGCTTTCCATACACCCACGATGTTCGAAATCAAATTGATAACAAAGCGCTGCACTACGCCATTCTGTATACCACAGTGGCAGAATCTGCTATTATCAAATGCGTTATTACCAATCCGGGTCTATTTATCGCCCATTATCTACTAGATGCAGGGCTGAGAATTGCGTTCAAAATTGCCGTGAATGTGAAAATGAGACATCATATTAATAGAGTAATATTAACTCCAATGATTTTATTATCGCTACTTCACCTCAGTCTAAAATATACCGTTCGGTTATGTATTGGAATTAACACAACTTCTAGTAGTAAGCCGTTATTGTCCATACGTTTATATAAGTTTTATGTATGAAAATATTTGAAAATAAAAATTATTTTCACTATGGAAATGTATTAATTCATGAATGTATTAAATACAATGAAATAACGATATCAGAGGGAATGCAAAAAATGCAACATGTATTTAATCTATAATGTGGTACCTACCAAAATATAGGATATTTTTGAAAATGACACACTGTAGTAATCACATAATATTATTATCGCAGAGCTTAAATACATTAATATAATGTAAACTGTTGTGTACTAATAATTCTACAGAAAGTTCTAAAGGAAAAATTTGATTTGTCATGTAATGATGTAATTTTCAAGAATCCGAAAGAACACTACCTTTGTCTGCTATGGCAAAATTCGTTTAATAACACAACTTCAAAGACCTTATTTTTATTAATGACACATTTGTTTCGGGCAAAGAAAGTGTCCCTAAGTGAAGAACTATTCGAAAGAACAATAATTTTGACGACCACAGGTGAGTTTGACTGCAGCAATTTTTTTTAGGAAGTTTGCCAGAAAGTAAATTTGTGAGTAATTTCGCTGTTCTGTTTCATGTTTTCTTCAGTCGTTTTTTAAGTTGTAAAATTATATTATAACGTATGTGCATTATTATACTACATTTAACCTATTCGTTATGATCATTAACATCGAGGGAATACACATGCCTAATATACATATTTCGCGGAATTACGTGTTTCGTTTCATTATCTTTTAATATAATTCTCTTTTTGACATGAAAATTCCTACGATCCCTAGATTTCAATAATAACACTCCATATCATCTCCATTTGATACTCAGGATAACAGTAACAGCAATAATAATAATAATAATAATAATAATAATAATAATAAATTGCCCGAAGAAAGAAAAGAACACAGGAAATAACCAAAGGGAATTAGGAAGAAAGGAAAAGAAATGCTTATGTATATTTCGTGCGGTCTTAATTAGACTTATTCGCGAAAAATAAATTATAATAACAATCTCTAAAATTGGATTTTTTATGGAACTGACAAAGATGTCACAACTTATTATCCATAATTTCTTCCTCTTTACATGAAAAAGGTACCGTCACACGTCGTTTGAATCGGAGTCGTTACCTTAAAGTTCAAACGCGTGTAATTTTTGGATCGGAGCCACGACATCGCCGGGTGGGGGTCCACTGGATGGGAAAACTGGAGACTAACCAGACGCATGCTTGGCGCGCGGCAAAGCGAACCAGGAAGAGTAGGGAGCAGGATGGCAACAGCAGCATACTTGTGGCGGTTATCCCTCCGATGCTATGAGGAGGCCGGCTCTCTTCAAACGATGAGGTTAATTAGGAAGTAACAGTCAATATTTCTTAACATTTTTGTATTCCCGTGAGGTGCGTTAGCATTGCCAAATGACTTATAATTTCTGCCTCTTGGAAACAGTCTCTTCGAATTTTGTGTAATATTTTTCATATTTTTATCCAGAAAAGCATTTCATTTTCCTCTTTTACTTTGTATTCACTTGTGTACTACATAAATTACAGTAAGGTGTGCATAAATCAAGTTGTCTAACATTGCATGAATCAAGTAGTCGAAACTTTTCCATTGCGGACGTGTGACTGATTTCGGGAAAATTAAATTTCGTGAGCACTATCCCAATCAATAACGCAAACACACAAACAACCAATTTGAAACGTACTAGCAGCCAACAATAGTCGAATTATATTTTCAGAAAATATTTACTTCTTGGCGTGCCACCAAACATCATTAGATACACTGAAATGTTTGAGACTGAAAAAAGCGTTAACTCCAGTAGGAGGCTGCTGCTAGTCATTTTAAAGACGGTGTCAAGTCACACATACATGGGAGATGGATGAAAAGAAAACGAAAGCGACTTAGGAAGAAAATAAATGCACCGCATTCGTGCAAAACTGATTCAAATAGTGATTTGGATTTGTCTTCTTCAGTATGAAAGATGATAGTGTGATCCTGAGAAATGGTTGACGATGTTCAGATGGGACGCGAGGAGATTAGAGAAACCAATAACGTCACAAACACATGGAGAAAATTGTGACTGCAATGAGTCTGATCGGTGGTCCTAAGGATGAAGGCCCGACCATGGCGGATTTTCGACACTGTCTGTATAGCTAGGTTGAATTCAGAAGCTGTCTGGAGGAGACTATCTCCATCTCTCATGACAGCAAATGAACTACGATTACAGATCACATAGAAGTTAACGCGACCGCAAACACAAAATAATCAATAACATAGTGATAACATCCATACCTCACTCGAACCTAGAACTCGCAGCCATTGGTTCCACGTACGTAGAACTGCTCGAATCTCCTGCACCGCCGAAGCCGGCTGAAGTGTTGGACGGGGGAGGGGTAGCTAAACAACAAACGAGCTGCCTGCGCTCCGTGAAAGAGGTGCCGACAGGCTGGTGGGAGGCGGACTGCAAGGATCCGGTGAAGAAACAGCCTCCGGCATTAAGATACAGGTTTATTACGACTTATTTTATATATCTCCAAACATCCAAGAATAAAATGCCTTTGTGCTTCACAAAAGTTTGGTTGTTTGCGTGTGGCAGGTAGTTCTCGAAAATGTATTCGTAAACACGCATCTTCGTTGTATACAGAAATCGACAATCATTCAAAGCATGTTGTATTGTTTATACATCAGTTCATGACAAATAGTAAGTTAACAATGTTGTCATGACGGAACTATTCCGTACTTGTAACGTAACAACTAACAAAGTTAAAAGTAACACGGTCGTAAAAAGTTTTGAGTGAAAAATAGCTGTAGTATTTTACATTCTCAAATTTTTGTTATTTAGTTATTTTATGGTATATGAATTCATTGCAAAAAATATAACAATAATAATAACTATTATTATTATTGTTATTATACAGACATGTACATTCTGCAACATTGAATAATTATTATAAGTCGAAGTAACTATAGACTTAAATTTGAAGGCCATAAATTCCATAAATCCTTATTAAATAAACACATTTCGTAAATTTGTACAAAAAATTAGGTGCGTAAGTCGTACCAAACTGTCATTGGGGTACTCATTTCAAAATGCCGAACCCGCCTGCGTTGATCGCCTCGTAACTCAACATTTCATCCATACGCCAAAACCTTACATTCTTTAATAGTTACGTAATTAACTATTTCGTAACCTACGTATAAAAAAGCATACAAAGAAGAAAACCAATTTTGAATTAAGTGCACTCGTACGTTATCTTTAGCTTAAAGATATTTGTTCCGATTTTTCTTAAATAACGACGGTGTGTTAAGTTCTAAACGGAATT
This sequence comes from Acheta domesticus, assembly GCA_031308135.1. NCBI lineage: Eukaryota > Metazoa > Arthropoda > Insecta > Orthoptera > Gryllidae > Acheta > Acheta domesticus. Next base: position 78,219,393 of record JAHLJT010008756.1, read on the forward strand.
TGACGGTTAAGATTCACTTTTCGTTTTTCCTAGCTGCCTTAAGAAATACAAAATATCAGTATTAAAATAGTACATTATGAAACTATGATGTAATGATGGAAGTGTGAAGTTTAAGATACTCGCTCGTTCCACGCTCGTATCATACCACACTCGTGTATTAATACCCATTACATCGAGTTTCATACGGTACTTTTCCTACGACTTATGGTAACATTTTTAAGTTAAACTTTTACATTGAATCATTTCGTGGTAATTGACATCCAGAATTCAGCCAACGCCACCAAGTGGACAGCTCCCTACTCACCGCGGGTGGCTTTGTTTTACAAGAACCCTTGCGAGGAAGTACAGATGTTGCGGCAATAATTCCGACGTCACCATTTTTGCGAGTACCACAAAGCAGCAACATATAATCCAAAATGACTTGCGTTCAGATCTTAACCTTAGACAATGTTCTCCTCAATAACTACCACTGCGCTAGTCAAATATGATCAAAGTGAAATTACGATTAAATTTATTTCAAATTATATTTCACGTTAAAATTACTACTAATAAAAGAAATTAAAACTGAGAACGTAATATAATATTATATACAATTTTAATGTACCCCCTCGAACGAACATTTGCTATACAGATTCTCAATGATTAACGAAGTGTCAAAACGTGGTTTGTAAGCTTCTCTGTGATTGGTCAAGATCCTGTATCATAATGAAAACTGTAATGTAATGAGTATCATTAGGAAACGGATTGCAGACATCAAATGACCGAATTATACAATGGGAGTAGAAAAAAGTATATATACAGTTTCTTTAAAGTTTATCCAATTTATGTTTCGTATTTTATAAAGGAATGTAAATAATGATTTTTTTCGTAACTCATAGTTTGTAGTTGATCTTTTGTAGCTAAGAGTTTGAGCGTTTTATTCTTATATATTTTTTATAGCTATTCAATTTTGCCGCTATACGCCGACTTCCGACCTGTGGTCTCGAACAATATGTATGTTAAATACGACCATTATTTTTTTCTTATCGCATCCATAAGTGTGTAACCCGACACATCTTTCAGTAATTCCGCCTCTGCAACCTCTTATCGTGCATAATCTCTCTGTGAAATACGGCTCAGTACAAAAGGCGCGAGGTCCAGTCCAGCACACGGAGCGGAAACCGTTGCCGAGGCGTGGAGCCCCGCCCACGGCTACGCGACATGCGGGCGAGGCGAGTTGCTTTGCGAACGCAGAAACACCAAGCCACAGTAGTGAACAGTGCGACACGGCGACGCGTTGGGAGTAGCAGCTGAGGCAGTGCGAGCGGTGGGAGAAAGCGGGGACGGCGGGGGTGGCGGGGCGGCGGGGGCGGCGGGGGCGGCGGGGGCGGCGGGGGCGGCGGGGGCGGCGGGGGCGGCGGGGGCGGCGGGGGCGGCGGGGGCGGCGGGCGGCGGGGGCGGGGGGCGGCGGGGGGCGGCGGGGGCGGCGGGGGCGGCGGGGGGGGGGCGGCGGGGGCGGCGGGGACGGTGGGGCGACGGGAGCCGGGGCGGCGGGGGCGGGGCGGCATGGGCGACGGAGATGGCGGGAGCTTCGGGGGGGGCGGTAGGGGCGGCGGAGGCGATGGGGACGGCCAGCGAAGTAAACGGCATAGGAGAGAATGGAGAAAAACAGAGGTAAGGGAGGCGACACGCCAGTGCGGGCGAAAACCCAACAGCGCAACCTGGAGGCAACTGGGTGCCACTGATGTATTGCTTGCGCAATTTTCTTTTTTGAAACACGACTCCCCAGTCCTTTCCCAGCGCTGAATAGCACGGCATTGCTGCATGTACAGTGCTATTCAGCGTCCAATACTTGTGTCCGACATGGAACAGCAGATGCTAATTTACAATGCCGCCAACATTCACCTCCTACCTTCAACATAATCGTAGTATTTTTCAGGCCAAGCTTTAGGGGGATAAGTTCATACTAACAGTTGGAATGTACCAATAAGTGTTTGCTGAAGAAACATTTGTGTTGCTAACAAAATATCAAAATAATTAACAATTAACAATACATCAGATATTCGTCAGGACCGTTATAGATAAAAATCGTATTACTATTTGAGCTAGAATGTAATGTGAGAAAAATACTTTGCTGATATGGAAAGGCGACACGTCTTCGCAGTTACACATCTACGAGGTTATACGTCTACAACGAGAGTAGTATAATAAAAGCGCAGGGATGTGGCAGGGCGACAGATGGGTGTGGACGAGGCGATAAAGGAGTAACTGGATTACGTCGAAAGGGGAAGATGGGGAGTTCAGAAGTCGAGGAACGAAAATTCGAAAGTGGGGTTACGACTTAAATGCAGACAGAGCAATTAATTAGGCACTGTTACAAAAATATTGTGGTTAATATGGCGATGATTTATTCAGATTTTGGTATGTATTACATCTGACCATTCAATAATGCCGGCCTTGACTGCCGGCAAGGATCATATGAAGTAGAGTTGCAGGAGAAACGAAAAAATTAGAGAGCAACATATCGCCAACTTATCATTCCGCCACAAGTTGCTCACATAGAAAAACCAAGAACTAACTCCCGATATCTACAGAAGAATTGCTGCAAGTCACACCACTAATCCCATCAGTGGCAAGGAGTATTTTCGGCGTTAATGGAGCGCAGGCCGGAAGGTCAGTGTCGTACGGCGTGAGAGGCAAGCGGCATCCCAAATCCCAAGTACCGTATTTCCCTGTGAGGGATTGGAGCAGTAGGGGCGCGGTTCGGCCAACAACGGCTAAGGTGGCGGCAGAGGTGGCGGCAGAGGTGGCGGTACAGATTGCGGCAGAGGTAGCGGCAGACGTTGCGGCAGAGGGGACGGCAGAGGGAGTGGCCAATGGGGCGGCAAAGGGGGCGGCAAAGGGGGCGGCAAAAGGGGGCGGCAAAGGGGGCGGCAAAGGGGGCGGCAAAGGGGGCGGCAAAGGGGGCGGCAAAGGGGGCGGCAAAGGTGGCGGCAGAGGTTGCGGCAGGGGTGGCGGCAGAGGGGGTGGCAAAGGGGGTGGCAGAGGGGGCGGCAGAAGGGACGGCAAAGGGGGCGGCAGAGGTGGCGGCAGAGGGGGCGGCAGAGGGGGCGACTGAAGGGGTGGCATAGGTGGCGGCTTTGGTGGTGGCGGTGGCGGCGGTGGCGGCGGGGGCGGCGGGGGCGGTGGTTGCGGCGGTGGCGGCGGGGGCGGTGATGCACGCCGCGAAGCCCCAGGCGCGGATAGGCGCGCTTTGAGCCTGGCGGCACAGAGGCGCGTTCAAGGCGCGCACCAGAAATAGCCAGGCGTGCCCCACCGCGCCGCCGTGACCCGACCCGCACGCCCGCTTCGCCGTCCCGACCGTGCCCTCGGTTCGTCCCACCCACGCCACCGCCACAATCCACCCACGCCACCATTCCCACCCGCCTGCCCATGTCACCGCTCCGCTCCACTCCACCCACGTCACCGCTTAGATTCTATGGCACTGCTGCGACCTACCCACTCACGTTCCAAAGGCAAAATTCAGTAAGTACATAACACAAGATAAACAAAGCGACAAGTATTACAATTTTAAGCTATTTCTCGAAAAAAAAATGGGATTGACTGATTATTTCCTGTAGCAGGGTATCGCAACTGCCTTTATTATTAGGCCTGTAATTGTAGCACATGTTTTATCTCGGAGATAGAGGTGTTCCTTCCTCCTTAGATTGTGAGATCCGTTGCGGGCTAAACTTCCAAATGATATCCTGTAGGGAACTTCGTGTTCTCCTGTCGGAAACAAAGAGTTTGTCCTGGGTGTGGCGATACTCCGCTGGGAGAGATACCTGAGTTAATTTAAATTATATAATGCAATGCTTAAAAAAATATTTTCCTGATCATTTACGTGACTTACCACAAAAAAAACAAACAGCAGAGCAGATATCGCTTCAAATTTTCGGCGAGCTCATCAGCGTTTCTTCTTTTCATATAACCTTCAATAATATTAATTTACTCAACAATAATATCACATTCGAATTCGGCGCTGAATGTTTCCCAAAAGTAGGCAATATTATCAGTGTATTTGTTATAGTTAAAGGATCTGTTGGAAATGTAACTATTTGTTGGAAATACTACTTTTGTTTAAATGTTTCTTGACCGATACAGGTACGATCTCCTTCGAAGTTGAGAAAATTGACATTCCCTTTTATCAATACAATCAATACATCTTCCTTGTCGCCTTACTGCTTGCTCGTACCAAATCACTGCAAGCAGACACCACCAACTCAGCGGCGTGGTCGCGTGGTCGGGATATTCCCAATTCGTTTTTCCTGGTCGTTGGCTTCTCCGTAAATGTGTACTCAAATGTCACAAGCAAGGGGACAAGGAAAACTGAAACGCGAAGAAGCCAACCTCAGCACAGAGAGTTCGCTTCTGATCCCAAATTCTTTGCTCTCTATTGTAAATAAAGTGTACAGGAAATTTGTAAGACAAATAATCAAAGTTGAGAAAGAGCTTCACTCTTTAATTTTGTTTTCATTAGACTTGTTAAGGGTCAAACATAACATTTTTAATGTTTGGTAAATTTTAGCTGGAATTTCCTTCGGTCTACCTCATATTAAATATGTTCTGCGTACATTAGCTCCACTGCGAGTAACCACTGGAAAGTAGAGATGAAAAATGCTCCTGGTAAAGGAATATTTCAGTAGTTTTCCAGAGGGCGCAAAAATCGTGATATTGGCCACCAGTTTCGTGTTCGCAATGACATCGACGTGGGACCATAATTCCTAATTCTTCCCCTGACGTATGCTACGGGTTTTTGCACGCATTGCACCCAACGACACAAAAAGGATGCGCACGCCACGGGCGTTATCATAAAAGCAAACGCTGATGTGACACTAATCACTACGTCACGAGTAAACTGGATTGTCGCAGGTAAATGATTTATCTGCGCTCGCACATTACGTTAGCCGACCATTGTAAACTTTGTTTCTCTCCATCGCGGAGAACTGATTTAGTGAATAATCAGGCTCTCCGAAATATATTTTGGAAAGATATTTTCTGCCAGCGTATCTTTCGGCTTTGTGTCCCAATAAACATGTTTTAGGTGATAGATTCTTGTGAGTTATTTTATATAAGACATTCGATACTCAATATATATCAAAACATTTCACCAATAACGAACTGGAAACGAGTCAAATTTTGAAAATCCCTCAGAGTGAAATTTTCCAATATTTCTAGTATTAATTACTTCACACAAAAGCAAATTGAACTCGTTGAGATTTTTGTGTTGTTATGGCGATTGAAAAGTGCATTCAGCTGGCCTGGACAGCCAAGGTTGTTAAGGCCGCCGCTGCCTCGGATCGTGGGTTCGAGTCCCGCCTCGGGCGTGGATGTTTGTGGGTGCTGTCCTTACGTGTTCTCCATACAGTTTAAAAATCACAGTGGTGGCTATATGATCACAATATTGAAAAGCGACCTGCAAAAAATAAAGTTAGTGCATTCAGATCGTAGTAGCACACGAAGAACACCAGCCTAGCTGTTCTGCTCCTTGTTTAGATAAACGTTAGTGCTTTAGCGATTGTGACTTTTATTTTTTTAACCTTCCTTAATGTCTATTTGATAGTTTCGTACTTCAACGCTCATCAGATGTTTACAAAACAGTTCGAAGCAGTCACCATATGTAATCGCCCCATGGAAACACAGTCGTTCTCTTTCAGAGAGCCATGACCATAAACACGTTGCAAACGTACTTCAGTATCTGTCGACGTACAGGACATTTACGCGTTCCGAATAACATAGTGAATGAAGTCATTCTTGTCAACTTAAATTTATTATGATAGCCGTTTTGCTGTCATTATCAGTGAAAGGAATTAGGGAAGGGAAATGTTAAAGAGGTTATAAACATTATGAAATTTCAATGGGTAAATGATAAACAATATCTAACAAAACCAAAATACAATTAAAAAATAAACAAAATAAGTTAAGCCGCTTACCAAGCAATGGTTAACGAAGGTGGAGAGAGAGAGAGAAAGAGAGAGAGAGAGACTAATAGTTTCCACAATGTCATTGTGAATGTTGAACTAGTTTTTCAAAACTAGGACGTCGTCATCTGAATTCCCGGTCCGAGGACCGTAAATACAGAAAAAAATGAAGTTCATGTTCAAAATACATGCATGCTCTTGGCACATCTCTGAAAGAAAAAATATTTCAACAATAACTTGCAGAAAACATATAAAATATTGCCTGCATAGTGTATCTTCATTACTTGACATATTCGATCCTAAGGGTTCCTCTACGCCCGTTAACTCCTGTGTCCTGGGCAATACAACTGTAATTCAAAACGTAAAAAAGAATAGGATCGTACACATCAGTTTAAAACTGATAACAACTTGTAGTATTATCTTTCCCCTTCAAAGGAACATCTATTTTATTGTCTTTGATTGTAAGATAGAAGCGAGAATGGAATTCAAAAAGCACATTTTCAATTTTTACTTTTGCGGAAAGAAACAATCTTATAAAATATGGGAACAACGCAATGAACTTCATGCGATAACAATTCTGGTGCTCTATAACTACGATATTTTGTGGAATTTCAGAAAAGTTTCATTTACATATCTGCTTTTGCTTTTATTTTTAAAAATACACTGTGATAAAAATAATGAAAAAAGTAGTCCAGTTTATTTGAGTCTTCATTTACAGGACATTTTATTTCATTGGTTTTATCAAACACTAGTAATTCAAATTGTTGATCATTTTCACACCATTCTAATCGAAATAAAACTTCTGAATTTGAGAAGACTCATCAATGCAATCATTCACCATTATCGCTTTTATCGCCATCATTTTCATTGCTTAATCTAGTCAACAATCCAGAAAAAAATTCTCATCAGACGAATTCAATTCAGATCCAATATTCAAAACTCTTAAATTTCAAATGATGAGAGTCTCTGTAAATTTTACATCTGTATTTGGCTACTAAACAACTTTATCTTCGCTAACAGCACGAACACTAGTTACAATAACAGCACGAACACCTGAGCGCAATCGACAATGCCTGCAAGATTCATCTAATCGCGTTCACAAAAATATTGCAAATACTTGCAACAAGTAGAAACACACATTGGCAATTGTCCTGCAACTAATTTAGTGACATAAAGAAGTGTATTCCAGGTGCTTATGAATCCATGAAAGGCGTTTATAGTCTATCACAAGAGATAGATATAGAAGAACGTATGGCATGCATCCATAGGACGTAACAGTAAAATGAAGATGACGTATCGGATACCTCCTTAGGATTGATTGATATAGTGATTCCGGTGCGTCAACTAAAGTCATTAGCTAAAGCAATTAGTCTCGTAAGTGTGGTGCATTATTTTTCCTCGGGAGGTGGCGGTGTTTTCCCCTGCTGGATGGCGAGATCCGGCGTTGACGTACCGTCCGCTAGCGGGGTTTCGCAACCAGGTATCTCCCACCCACGGGCACCGCCTCAGCTCCAAGCTCTAAAATCCTGACTGGTCTCCCGGCATGTGTGGTGCATGTTGTTGTGTGTGTGTGTATGTAAGGGGGTGAGGATAGGACATGGAAAGGAAGGAAAGATCGTGCGCGGTTCATGGCCCATTTGTTAGGGTCCTGCTCCGGCATTTGCCTGGTGTTGATGGCAGAAACCAGGGAAAATTACCAATCAGAGCAGCCGGCAGCTTGAATTCTCCTCCAGACTTAGGCCCCGAAATGTAATTTTTTATTTAATTATTTTGCCATTTATTCTCTTCCCGCTATTGATCCTTCCTCCAATTCGTATTTTAAGGGGTACTGCAATGGCATTGCTGTGCGACTACTAAGAGCGCATATCCACTTAATATCTCGACACGAAAAGTCGCGAGATCGAATTCCTACCATGGCATATTTTTGTGCCTTGCCTTTCGCGGGCCTAAGTGTTGCTCCGGAGATTCTCGCATTTTGGTGTTCGTTCTACATTCTACATACTCCAAATGCACGAGGACTAGTGCAAGCATGACAAGGTCGCGGGCAAGGTAAATAGCTGTCCAAGGTTCCTACGCACTATGTGTGGAGCAACTGTCGTGAGATTGAAAAGTAACTTTTCGAGATCGCTGCACTCACTGATACCTCGCCCAGGGGAGGGAGGTTACTAAAAATGAAAAGAAGCGTTTTTCTGGTAGCTAAATGTTTGGAAACATATTGAGCGGAATACTTTAACTATTGTCTAATAAACGTGTCAACAGATAGAAAGAATAATTGAAACTCTTCATAACCAATTCACAATTACTGAAAGGTATTATATTCAGCAAAAATAATTAATTAACCCTTACGAGTAATATCAAATATCTAATCAAGATAAAGCTCTCTCTTCACAGGAAGCTATTAGCGAAGAAAAATTTGATCGTGCATATTTTCTAAAACTCAACAAAATTATGCGAGGAATATAAGTATTCTTACACTAATAAATTGTTTTGCTTTTCAAGACATGCATGTTTACGAAATAAATTTTACACTTTACAAATGAAGTTTTTACAAACGTCGTAAACTTTCCCTTTATCAGTGTGTGAATGCAATCGCGCTAACAAACATGAAATTCACTTTGCCTAAGTACAAGAGATGTGGTCTAACATGCACAGTACAGTCGGACTAAAACCTGGAGTTGTTTGCTTTGCATTTCGAGTGCTCTCCCCCCCTTCAACTCTCGTAGACCCGCTTTGTATTGATCGCAGACACGAGGGAGCGTCAATATTGAAGTACAATGTCTGCTCATGCGAAACATAATGCAATGCGTGTGGTTTAGCGATGTAGCGTTTAAACTACGAAGCAAAAGTGAAATGTTTGTTGGGTATACCAAGCAGATAAAGTTGCAGAACTGCTGTTCAACATGTATTGAATTAACCGACTACATACTGTAAGGCAGTTTACTTTGGTACACACGCATAGTAAGTACTTTTAAAAATACACACAAAGACCGTTCACTAAGCGCACTAATGCATTACACAAAGTAACAAGAAATGTAAAAGTAGGAGGTAAGACAAAGAAGATAACTTATTCAAATAATTTTAGTTGTAAAATGTTTCAAATGAAACTTACGGGGCAACAAACGTACTTCATTTATTTAATTTTCTTAATCTGATACTAAACATTCATAATGGGAGCGAACGGCTTAGAGGTTTAGTGTGCTTCAACGAAAACGGCGAGGCTCTCCACATGAACAGAAAATTATCCAAATGAAACATTAAAATTTTACCCTACCAGATTAGGTTTTTTAAAATTAAAACTTACATAATCAACATTAATTTCATTCGTATCACAAAAGGCAGCACATACCAATTATATTCCACAAATCTATCGCAAATTCCAGTTTTATATGCAGAACACAATAACTCCTCAGAACATAAACATCAGGTGTCAGGATATTAAATTTAATTGGGTCAGCAATAATTTAAATTCACTGGAATTTTACCTTTAAGGAGAAGTCAATTTCATGCACCACATATTTTAAAAACCTCAGACAATTGTCATGTACAGAACTTTCAGCAGCATAAAATATGTGGCACAGTTTCAAAAAACCAATTTTTTTGTTCTAGTTTTGGATTTTTTCTTTCGCAGTCTTTTTATCTTCCTTCACACTACGTTATCTTTTATCCAATTTTATCTTCATCCTCCCATTCTTTCCTCATCTCTCCTTTATTTTACTCTCAACTTCTTTTACAGTCACCATCTGATCGAATCTCGTATTCCACTTATCTCGAATCATTCATTTTCTCTGTATCTGCCCTCTTCGTTCTCCATTTACCTTCTAATAAATGTTCACATCTTTCCTCCGTTCACAAACTCCCCTTCGGTCATTGTCTGTAGCATCATACTGCAAACTAGACTTTTCTTGAATATCCAATTCATTCGAATTATGTTAAGTTCTATTTATTTGGGACAATCAGTAATAGAATACATGGTATAAAACTATTACCCCTGTAGTACGTCTGTTTATTACATATCAATGTTTCGAAGAAGTTGATTGTGTACCATCCTGGTTTTACAACTCAACAGCATTGCGAGTCTACGTCCGCACCTTCACGGACTACACAACGAACCTAATTCGGGCTTGTGTTTCGAAATGTGACGAGCAATCTGTCTAATAAATAATCACATTTTTCTCCCTAAAATCAATACTCGCTTGTTGGAGCCACGCAGAATATTCAACAAGCAAGTTATAAAAATTGGCTGATGATGAAGAAACAACCGTATTCGAAACATTATTCTATGTAATAAATAATAAACAGACACACCACAAGTCTAATGCGAGTATTTTTACTTTCTCGCTACGGAATAGAGAGAAAGTTATGTAATGCGCGAAAAAACGGCGAATTTTCGGCAGAAAAAATCTTATAACAAGGTCTTGGTAAAGAAAAACTGGATTAATCCAGTTGATAAATTTAGAAAAAAATCCTCTAACATGTGGATTTGCCAGAAGCCATTTTGTGGGTCCTTGATACCGAAAAATTGAATGACGCTAAACGTCTGTCTGTCCGTCCATGTATGAACAACGCTAGAGGTGATGCTTGTCTCACGTTCGTTGAAAATCATGAGTTGTAGAAGTTCAACATTTTTTCGGAGTCTTCCTACAACTAAACTATTACCGATAAATATTTTTCCCTTAGAGAAATATGTTCTTTGAAGATAGATTTTGAAATAAGGTCATGTACAATTTTTCGAAAATATGAGTACTTTTCGTGTTATTTTGCTTGAAAATATGGTGAGAAAGTATGTGCTGTTTTAGTTCCATTAGTTTCTTCATGTATTCCGATCCTGATTGTCCGAAAGAAGGGAAAAATTACAAAGAATAATCTTGGACAATCAGAACAATATAATATCCAATTCACTTTCTCTTCCCTATTCCTTTATCACACATTCTTTCGTGTCTCCTCCATTCGTACGCCAATCTCGTGCCTGTGTTGGTCGCCGTCTGCTGCGGCGTTTGCCGTGTGGCGGTCTGGTCGTCGGCGCCGGGCGCGGCGCCGCCCAACTGGTTCCCGACGGAGACCGTCACCCCCATGCCGCCCCCGCGCCGCCCCCGCGCCGCCCCCGCGCCGCCCCCGCGCCGCCCCCGCACCGCCCCCGCGCCGCCCCCGCGCCGCCCCCGCGCCGCCCCCGCGCCGCCCCCGCGCCGCCCCCGCGCCGCCCCCGCGCCGCCCCCGCGCCGCCCCGCACCGCCCCCGCGCCAGAGACCGGGACCGGGGTATTTTTAATGAGTCGCTATTCAAGCACCATCAGCCCGCGGTGAATATTTCAGTGGAGTCTGCCTTCACCCCCGCTCTCCCGAGGCCCCGGCGGGCAGCGAAGGCGGCACTGCGGGCATGCGACCGCTGAGTTACGAAGCGTGTGGAGGGAAGGCTATGCGGTGCGCAGGGCGATACGACAAAGGGGATGTCTCTATTCAGACGCAGGATCGATGGCAGGGAAGCAGAATTGGAAGTACAACGGTTTAAAATGTGCAGAGAAAAATTACTATTTATGTCGATAAAGAGATACTTTATCTATGAGAGGAAGGTATTACTTCACGAACAACAAAAACTGTCTGAGCCAGAGAGGTGCCTTCCTTGAGAAGGTGAAGTCTCTATCGTCGTTTTAATATTGATTTCATTTTATTTCAATGTTAAGTAAAGTATAAGATTAAATAAATGTTAGTTTATGCTAGGACAAATAATTTGCTGCGCCGCCACCAGGAGCGGGTGCGCCACCACCTGAAGTGCTCAGGATTCAAAACGTACCACCCGTAGGTAGGAAACAGGTACTGTAGGTAGTGTAGCGGCATATTATTGGTCATGAAAAATTGTCACGTTTATAAACATTGGAATTTGTATTATATCTACGCCAGCAAGATAATAGATGTTATTTTCCTGTCCGGATTCTTCCGAACTCAAATTTGTATCAAGACGAAATAATGGTAAACCTTTCAATTCGGGTTGTTTTTTCTTCTTTACATTCTTTTTATCAAGTTGTCATTAATCGTCACCATAATCTGGAAGCTAGATCAGCAAAAATATAGGTTTTACTTCTGGGTCTACTTAGCGAAGAGGATATTCGTTAAGGTCTAAGGTAAAGTGAAATAAAAAGAAATTCAATTGAGCGAGAATATAATATTTCTGAGAGAGTCAACTATTTTGACATTAGTTCCAAGAGTGAATTGCTTTTTAATATCCGAGAAATGGTGGTGCTCCACTCTTTCTGGAACTTAGTATGTCTCCCAGCAGGACACCGTCCCAGTCGCGACAACGTATAAACTCATGATTAGTCTTCTATTGCATACTAGTGTATTGAATCCAAATGTATGCGTATGTGTGTTAGTGAAGAGGACCAAGATCCAGATGGAATGCTCCCAGGAGGTCCATTTCCCCTTTGTTGCGTTACTGCTTCTACATTCAGTTAGAATTCTCTTCCTGTCAGTGGCTGAATTCGACCTAGATATTTAACTAGTCTTGAAAATTTGCCCTAGGTGAGACTCGAAATTTAGGACCTCCCGTTAAGAGTCATTGCAGCGGCAATAATGTAATCACTAAGCCATCTCATCGAAAATGAAAATGTTAATCAAATGTTAAATTATAAGGCAGTGTGGTTATTCGTGGATAACCTTCATGGTCAAATAAACTCTACACTTTGAATTCAAAGTTATATTTTCTGTGTAAGTATTAAAAATCATGAACTTGAATACATAATTAATTTTTCAATGATTAAAAACCCTGTAATCATTCATAGCAAGGAGTGTTTTCCAATTTGTAACTCTGGGTAATAGAAATAATATTTCTCGATTTTTCTACTTAAATTCATATTTGGAGTTGAATAAAAATTAATCTCGAATTTTTAAATCAGAGTTGAGAGGAAATATGTCCCTTAGTTTGATTTTTCGTTCATGAACATTCAATGACAACGATTCTTTGCCTCAATTAAAGCTAACAGTCTATCCATCTTTCGTTTGATAAATGGACCAAACGCATACAAGAGAGCGCGTCACAACGACAAAGCAGCCACAGAACAGTGAACTCAGAAGAGAATAGAGAAGCGAGTGGAACTATAGGTCCGACAAGCGCCCAAGAGAAGCACTGGCAGTACCTGCGCTCATTACTCCTTCAGCGTCCGCCAATGCCGCATTTGAAACGACAGCCTCGCGTTCTCCAACCTGGAGTTCCACAAGGGTCCCTCAACAGTGAACCCCAGATGCAACGAATACTGCCTTAGCTTGGGAAGGTGAAGGAAACACTCACAAAGCTCTTGTCGCAATGAATTAGTGAAAAGGGGTTAATTACAGTAGCACGGACATTCAGTGTACATTATGTCACTAAAATGATCTTGCTTTTGTTGAAGACGTAATAGATACCCTGAATGGCGGTCTCTTTCATCGTCAAATCGTTTAAATAATCAACATTATTAATATTTGCTTCACTAAGCTCCTAGTACATAATACTATGTATACATCATATTTATTTCAAAATAATCTACTGTATTCATTTAATGAAATAATTCTGACTACAAAAATATTTACCATAATTTATACAAGGTTTCCAGTTTTAAATTAAATGACAATGCCAATTAAGTAACTGTTGTGTTAGCTTTAATAAAATCTGTATTACTAATTTACAATCTGCGCGGAAATTCAAAGACAATGATGTAGCCTTCTGCCACGAGAAGTGTTTATGGTTTCTTTAGAGACCCAGGATCTTTGAAAAAGTCCAAAAACAATTTTGATTTTGACATTTCGATCTTTCTAAAAGACGATGTGTATTAAAAGTAAACTTTTAGTTTATTTAAGACAAAAAGACTAAAAAATGAACAAATCGGAGTAATTTATTAAAATAATCGTATGATAATTTCGTATTTTTTATACATCAGGGTTAAATACATTATTTCTGTAAAATTATTATTCGGTTCGTGCTAGTCCGATGGTATTGATTTTTAAACCATGAGTAGCAATAAGAAACACAGTTACCTTTTTACAATTGGTGGAAAAAATCCGAAGTTTCTTTTAATCTCATAAAAAACATTCCTATCCAGCAAAAGAACCACCCTCAGGAAATAATCATTCACTGGTTCCGATTACATCGGAAACTTGTAATGTTTCAACGATAAACTCTTCAACTCCCAACTTATAACGGAACATGCCAAAACGTTAATTACCTTACATAAATGAACCAACAGTGTCCTGGGGCCCATTTCTGCACTATCATGCCTACCGGTATCCACCAAACCCGTTTCTCATCTGCTCTTGCTCTCTACTTTCCGATACTGATATTATATTTTTTTGCAGTTGGAACGAATTGTTAATACCAGATATTGATACTTTATCCCGCAATTCGTTATTTAGCACAATACGCAGCGCCGCTCATTATTACCTGCCAATTATACTGGACTCATTTCGACCACCGTTGATTTGTCATAGTCATTATTTTCTGGTAGGCTCTGCTAGCATCACATACCTACCGTTGTCATCTCGCAATCGCTCACAGCTCATTGTCCTCCGCCCATGCCTCTCCACACACCATTCATTTGTTTCTTACATTACCATCTGCATCTTTCCACAGATAACGCTTATCCTTCACAGTTAAGCACGCTCTGGTGTCTGATTCCCTTTACCACCTGTACCCGCTCCCATCACCTACCACTCACTGCCCACCGCGAAACTCCACCAAAGGTCACTATCTATCGCGCGCTTCCCAATGCCCACTGGCCTCTTATTCACTGCCCGTGGATAGAGCCCACTTAAGGATCACGGCACACGGTCCACCGTTTGCTTCTTACTGCCTTCCGCCCACGTCCACGTGTGTCTCCACATGCCAGATCATGTCCGCGTTCATGCCCATGACCGCGTCAACGTTTACCCCTACGTTCACTTGCACACCCACTTCCACGCCTACTTCCACACCTATGTCCACGTCCATGCATTCACTAAATGTACTTACCCCACGCTCACGTCCACGCCCTAATCTACGCCCATGTCCAGGACCACGCCCACGCCCCAGGCGCCCGCCCACGCACATGTCCACGCATAATGCTACGTCCTCGCCCATGCCAACGTCAACGTTCATGCCCACATCCACATCCTCATCCACACCCACGCCCATACCCATGATTACGAACGACTACGTCGACGACCACGTCCACGTCCACGTCCACATCCACGTTCACGCCCATCACGCAAACTTCCACGCCTACGTCTACGCGTATGCCCACACCCACTTCTCCGCCTACGTCCACACTTACGTCCACTTTCACGCATACGCTTACTTCCACTTTCACGCCTACCCCCACGCTCACGTCCACAGCCTTCGTCTACACCCACATCCAGATCCACGCCCCAGGCGCCTGCCCACGCCCTTGTCCACGCGTAAGGCCACACCCACGCCCATACCAACGGTCACGCTCACACCCACGTTCGCGCCCGCGTGCACGACCAAGCCCGTCCCCCGCGCGGCGGCTGCACATTCGCACGGGGGCGGCGGGGGCGGCGGGGGCGGCGGGGGCGGCGGGGGCGGCGGGGGCGGCGGGGGCGGCGGGGGCGGCGGGGGCGGCGGGGGCGGCGGGGGCGGCGGGGGCGGCGGGGGCGGCGGGGGCGGCGGGGGCGGCGGGGGCGGCGGGGGCGGCGGGGGCGGCGGGGGCGGCGGGGGCGGCGGGGGCGGCGGGGGCGGCGGGGGCGGCGGGGGCGGCGGGGGCGGCGGGGGCGGCGGCGGTTGTTATCTCTCCCGCGAACTTGGTGGTGCTGCCGCGCCGAACGCCGCCGCCCGACGTTTTATTGGGTAAACAATGCTCTGAATCACGCGAGCAGCGTCCGCCGCCCATGCCGGAGGGCGATATATCGGCGACTGCACAGCCATCCCCCCGTCACCGCCACCCTACTAGCCCCACGCCACGCACCCCTCCGGTCGGCACCAGTGTTGCCTGGGGTGAAATGTGCGCCATTTAAAAGGCTTTTTGTACACTGATACGAATAAAACTTCCAGTTTGCTAAATTTCTTCTCTTGGAGAATTGAGAGAGTTTTGGATTAATCTTATTCTTTAATTTATTTGTAAGTAATAGTTTGCTATTAGTTATGAACTGTTGTTTTAAACTGGTTGAATGCTGTTGGAGGAAATAAAAGAATAGTCATAGTCATTTTGAGTATGATATTCCTTAGAAGGTATTGGCTTGTGATGTTCGCACTCGTTTTTGATATGAGTTGTATGTTTAACAGAAAAGGTATTCGGCCATTTTATGCATGTTCAATGGAAGAGAATGCACAATACGTTTTTTAGATACTTTTGAGCCTCATGCAAACCCACCCACATCTTTCTTCTAGATACGTTTTATAATTTTCCCTGTCTTTTATTAATAGAATGCACACTAACTTGACCTAGATCATCTCCAGATGAAAGCAAGAAAATAAGAAATTATCAAAAACATTAATAATCCAATAGTGATTTTCATTCCTTGCTCTTTACATATTGGTAATATTTACCTTACAACAAATGACAGTAGCCAAAATGTTGGTAATTATTGAAATAAAATTGTTTCCAAACTTATTTTTTCTATTTTATTGCAACATAAGTGTTTATAGTTCTACCATTTAGATATCTGGCACATTCCCTGATACGTTTATGCCCTCATCTCTTACTTGAATCCATTTACGACCGTTGCTACAGCCTTTTGAACAAATGTTTGGGCAGCTACGTTGCATTTTACAACAAAGAATTTGATGAAGTTGAATAAAGTTTGTACGCTGTCCTCCGCTGTAGTGAATTTTGGTCTCGCCGTACCACCCCCCCTCGGGATTGCTGCTCTTCAACCCATGCGTACTTCTGCAGGTAATTCCGCTCGCCTCCCGTTACACGTGTTAAACTTCGCTTCTGATTACGCCCGCGATGAAGGAGGGAGCTTGCGCGAATAGGCTGTGGCAGCGGTGGAAACTTGGTAGAGAAGAACGTGGTAGAAATGCACGATGGTGTACAGCTATGCTGATAAGATTGAAGGAAGTGGCATTAGGAGGAGAAGGGGTTGGTGTAGCAAAAGTTGAAGTAAGGGAAATGATGACAGCAGTGTTAGTACAGCCATTTGAGTGCAAACTATCCGGATAATCGTAGAAAGAGGTTATAATCAACAGATACTGAGTGCATGTACAGAGATGATCTTGTGGTAAGTCGCAGGGTGATGGTGTGATTGGCTAGTAGCGCGCCAGCAGGAAAAAATGTATTCGCGAGTTTGAGCGGTTGCCAGCATGCAGAACTTTAGTAGGTATTTGATTTGGTCATTGAATGCTAGATGGCTGCTCCCTGTTCAAAGTAGTGGGTTGAAAGGTGAAATGAAGCACAGTGCAGTTCATCAAAAAATGATCGTCTTGAAGAGAAATGAGCGACACAATCTGAAACGCTAGTGGATTCGAGTTGTTGAACAGTCGAGTTGATGAGCAGTCAAGCAGGTAAGCAGTCGAGCAGGTAGGCAGTGGAGTTGGTGAGAAGTGGAGTTAGTGAGAAGTGGAGTTAGTGAGAAGTGGAGTTAGTGAGCAGTGGAGTTAGTGAGCAGTGGAGTTAGTGAGCAGTGGAGTTAGTGAGCAGTGGAGTTAGTGAGCAGTGGAGTTGGTTGGCAGTCGAGCTGGTGAACAGTCGAGTTGGTGAGGAGCCGCTTTATGGGGAAACGAGGTAGAGAAGAACAGATGGTGAGAAACCGCTTTATGGGGTACCGAGGTGAAAGAGAACAGATGATGAGGAGCCGCTTGATGGGAACCGAAGTGGAGGAGACTACATGGTGAGAAACCCCTTTATGGGGTACCGGTAAGAACAAGAACAAATGGTGAGGAGTAGCATTGTGGGGAACCGAGGTGAAGGAGACTAGATGGTGAGAAACCGCTTGGGGGTACCGAGGAGGGACATATGGGGTACCGAGGTGAAAGAGAACACATGGTGAGGAGCCGCTTTACGGGGAAACGAGGTAGAGAAGAACAAATGGTGAGAAACCGCTTTATAGGGTACCGAAGTGGAGAAGAAAAAATAGTGAGGAGCCGTTTTATGGGGAAACGAGGTAGAGAAGAACAACTGGTGTGAAACCGCTTTATAGGGTACCGAAGTAGAGACGAAGAAATGGTGAGGAGCCGTTTTATGGGGGACCGAGGCGGAGGAGAACAGATGGTGAGGATCCGACTTGGCGGAAGCAAGCATTGGCTTAGCGGAGTCCAAGTGGCGGGCGGCCGCGGCGGGGGGAGAGTCGTGCGGCATGGCGCCCAGGAGCGGGGGGGAGCGGAGCGACCGCGCACGTTGGCGAAGGCACAAGGCGGCGCGGCGCGCAAGGTGCCGCCGGAAGTTAGTTCTCCTCGGTTAACTTGGGCGCCGCGGAGAGGCAGCTGCAATTTTGCCCCGCCACGCAGCGTTATGAAAGTTGCGCAAATTAAAATCTAAACAATTCTCAGAATTCTCGGGAAGCGATGGGACAAAGGGGCGAAGGGAATGCCTCGGTAAGCAATTACAGCAGAGAAACGAGACACGAAAATGGGAACAAACGCGAGGAGACAATGCGGCGACTTGTGTAGGGAAAAAAAGTGTTGGATGGAATATTCTTTCGCAAACTGCTCTAAATAAATCAGTTCATTTAGAAGTAGTAGAGTACTTTTAAGTTAAGTATCAGATATTTCTATACCTCTTCAGAAACATGTAATAATGGTGAATTTTTTATCGGTATATGATTCATCCAAACATTAAGAACAATAATTTCAGCAATATTATTATTATTATTATTATTATTATTTTATTTTAATGTTTATTTTCTTTTATCATAAGGACAAATACACAGGTTATACAAGACCAAAGCGTATTTATTGACGTCTTTTTGTTACGAATTCATATCTATCCTACTCCCATAAACTTTCGAGTTATTCCTGTTGTTGAGAGAACCACAGCCTTTTGCATTGTCTTATAAATATTCACATTGATATTCAGGTCTTTTAAACTTTGGAACAGTGTCTTGGGAATTACTGCGGTGCTGGAGATGACAATGGGGATAATTCTCACGAGGTCCATATGCCACTGTTTCTTAATATTTTCAACCAGCGGAGCATATTTTGAGATCTTCTCGACATACTTCTCTTGAAGGTTTTTTGTGTTCGCTATGGCTACGTCGATCAAGTAGACTTGCCTTTTCGTTTTGTCTACTAGAACCAAATCAGGCCGGTTGTGAGTGGCTGTCTGGTCTGTGAGAATTGTCCTGTCCCGATAAAGTCCCAAAATTATTATTATTATTATTATTATTATTATTATTATTATTATTATTATTATTATTATTATTATTATTATTAATATTATTATATTGTTGTATATATGTAAATAGGCCTGCAAACAAAATTCAGACACAGTTAATATTTGGTAACAAATGTATGCTTAATTAAAGTGATATAAAATAGATAAATATTTAAAAATTTAAATTGTTTTTAGAACTTCGTAAACTATAAAATCATGCCTTCTTAGGCAGAATGGAGATTATGTTAAGCTAGCATTTAAGAAACAGAACAAATATTATATATAAACAATACAAAAGAAATTATACATTGAATTTATCGTTGATTTTGATCGCTTTTTAAGTCGTAAGATTTCAATATTACAAAAATGAATATTTCTCTGTTAATAAAATTCATAAATACCGAATATGAAAAATATTAGAAGTTATCACTAATGCTTTCTTTGAAAAGACCTACCCAATTTTACACGTTTCACTAATGGATCCTAATACTGCTTACAGAAAAAATAAATCAGAGACATAAAATCTCTCTAACTCTGACCAACCGCGACGCCTAATATTTACTCGTAGATTATTACGCTCATCACAACAGCCCACTGACTACGTGATGCGACGTTAATAACGGATCCATCACTATCATAACACGTCACCCAATCTCGGCACGCAACCAGCTGCCAAACAACCACAATTCGCCGCATATACTTCGCCCACTCAATTAATATCCTGGTAGAAATTCCGTGCCATTCGCCGACACCGGTCGGCCGATCTCGCAATTTACAATCCTCGCGGACATTAGCGCAAATTACAGGGCCGTTAACAAGAACGATACGAATTATCTGCGATCTGGCGGCGGTGCGCCGGAGTCGTAAATTCGCTTGTTTCTCGCGCCGCCCCGCCCCGCCCACTTTGGGCAAAAGCCCTCTTGGGAAACAGAGCGACCGAGCGAGCGGGTGTGGAGAATTCCAACAACGACGAGGAAGCTCCATCAAAACAGTTTTGCTTTCCCATCGTGAGGTCTAAATTCGAGCAACGAAGTTTCGTGGGCTCGCGGCAAATCGTGTCGAAGTGACTCCGCTTTGCGTGGTTCCAGGCGTTGTTAAACCGATATCGCAGCCCACTTCTCGTTGCGTGGCTTTTCGGATGTGAAGCCTGGTAGGTAGAGCAGTGATTAGACGTCCGAAAAACAGATAATGCAAAAGCAGAAAGAAAATATAAAAGAACTTGAAAAATGATAAATTAATAATTTGAGACAGGTAAAATTACATTATATCCTGATTTCGGAAGAGAAAAGTTTCAAAGATTGATTTTGAAATAGTCTCTGCTCTATTTTCATATCAATGCTGCCGTGATTACGTCAAAAACGAATCTATCACTATCATAACACGTCACCCAATCTCGGCAGGCAACCAGCTGCCAAACAACAACAACCACAATAATTTAAAATTAACTCCATTTCGATACGTAACCAAAAATTTATTTGAAAGCACTGAATGTAAAGAAAAGGTTCCCGCACTTGGTTCCTCGTTTGTCAGTGATCCACAGTTTTAAATCAGAAATAAAATTCGTATACAAAAAACAAGGAATACATAAATATGAAGTACGCAATTTTTAAAGGAAATTTTACCGATACTCATTAACTCAAATGTTAAATAGAGTATTACTGTTTATAAAGTTTAATGAGTCATTCTGTTTTTGCACAAATTTGCATATAAGGTTATAAAGAATTTATTTTACTTGACAAGCAAATAATGACCATAAGATTGAGTCATACACAAAATAAAAATTCAAAATTAGGAGAAACCACTCTTATGTTGGTAAATCGTTAAAAATGGCAGCCTGTACCGCCAACAATTATAATGGCAAAAGTGTAGAAAATGGGGTCATGGATTAATATGTTGGTTGTTTTGAAATAGTACTTGATGGTTCTTTTGACATAGCACTGAAGGCTCTTACCTACTCGTGGCATGACATCAGCTGTCTGAAGCAGTATAACGTACTAGTTTAGAATGCAGTCGTAACATCAAGCGTAATTCATCAAGCGGATTAACATAATCGAAAAAATAAATGTTCCAAAAAAACTCGAATATTTTTCATTATCTTCATGTTTTTCCACTCTTCTGGGTAATTAACAAAACATGTGACATCTCTCGTAATACCAGAGGCTGCTTAGTTTTCCGTCCAATTAAGCGAGTATTAGAAATTTATTAGTAATATCGATGGTGTAAGTAGCTTAAGAATGTTTGACTCGCCCTCTTCTCCTCCCAACCTCCCTCCATCTCCCCTCCAACTCCGCCCCCCGCCTCTCCATCTCCGGCGCAGAGCCCCGTCGCAGCTGCCGCAGCCACGCCGCCTATCTGCGGGATGAAGGCGCGTATAGGCAGAAGCGGCAGGCAACGGCGCAGGAGCGGCGGGCGGCTTCCGCCCGGCAATTGCAGAGAGTGCGGGCGCGCGGCTGGGAGGGAAGCCCTGGGCGGCGAAGCCGAGCGGAAAAGCACGGCGGCCGATGCGGCGCCGCGCGCAGCGGCAAGGACAAACCGCCAAACTGGGTTACGCTGCCTGCAGAGCTCCCGCCGCGCGGGTCGGGCGCGCCCCTTGCTGCTCCCTGGCCGCGCCGGCAGCCCTCGAAGCTCTCCCCGCTCTCGTGGGCCCTCGCCTCGCCCGCCACCCGTGGCTCTCGACAATCCTCGTGGACAGCGGCCCCTCGCCGTCCTCGATATGCTTGGCCTGCACCAACGTTGGCGCTCTATTCACTCTCTGACATCCTTTGTCGCCTCTCTCTACGCTTCTTGTCTTCACCCTCGTCGCCCTCGTCGCCCTCGCCATCGTCGCCCTCGCCATCGTCGCCCTCGCCATCGTTGCCCTCGCCATCGTTGCCCTCGCCATCGTTGCCCTCGCCATCGTCTCCCTGGTTACCCTCGATGCCCTCGTCACCATTATTCCCCTCGTTGCCCTCATCGCCATCTTCCCCCTCGTCACATCTTCCGCCATCTTTGCCAAGCTTGTCCCTGTCCATTCTATTCGTATTCGTCCTTGCAACCATCGTCTCCTTCTTGCCTTTTTCGTCACTTTTCGTGCCCTTACTGCCCTCGCAGACCTTGCTTCCATTTTCTACTCATTTTTCTATATTCATTCCGCTCTCAATATTGCGCCCCCTCTTCGGTGTATCCACTCTCAGTGCTATATTCTCTCTCACCGCTGTATCTGTTGTCTCCATGGCACTTTTATCTCTGCTATACCCGCTCTCACCGCTGAATCTGCTCTTTCGTTTCTGAACCCATCCTTTGCCCTACATACTCTCTCCGCCTCTTATTTATCGATGTTTGTCCTTATCCCTAATTCGTCATTTCATTTGCTTTTCCCATGATTCATTATGTTTCTTTACCATTCAGAATTATTACGTATAAATCCTATTCTCAAATTACCTTTTTTTTGAACACTAAGAAGTGCTGAAGGTATAGAGGAAATGTGGATAAATAAAACATTTCACACCAACCCTTCAAATACGCCCCTGCAACCTACATGACCTTGAAATTACAGTACATCACAAACTAAGTTTATCTTGTGTTAGTCGCACGCATGATGTCTGAAGGCTTACCTATGAGTTACTGTGGTACATAATACTTGCGAGAACTTCAAAGGAAGTGGTTTGAATGCTATTACTCTGTAATTTTGGTTTAAACCAAAGTAGTTTTGATTGACGGTGAAATTAACTGAGTAGATTAAAAAAGGTTTATATGACGCAGCTGATTATACATTTAGTGATATAATCTCACAATACAAGAAACATTTTAACAAAATACATACGTGTATTGACTTCAGGAATAGTGATAAATTACATGACTTGACCAACGTTAAACCTATATCACGTACTGTTCTTGACGTGTGGAAAATGAAATACAGCGCACGCGTCGAAGCAGCTTGGCCTGCTATAAGAAAAGAGGTGAGTAGTAAGCAAGAAAAAAGAGTGCCAAAAGCAAATTTAGCTACGGAGGCGAGTCGTTAGCTGAAAGATTGAGTCTTTTCCTGGGGGAGGATACAACATTTGACGAGGTAACAGCACGGCAGACAGAGATATTGCGTCAAGAGAGTTAGTATCAGAGTTATATTGTCTACTGTCTACGCCAAACTGTGCTCGGTAATATTAGCTATTTGAAGCGTTGGTGAACAGTGCTGAAAATATATTGGTTTTGACGACAGTGCTCCGGACTTGGTATTTTCTCCTTTATAAATAATAAACTCTCCTGTAACTGGTTATTGTAAACCTTAATGAAATAAACCTGCGAGAAACCTTGGCTCCTATGAATCTGGATACTTCTCTGTACTACTCTACTACTTCTCTGTACTACTACTCTGGTCAGAAAATCTTCATGCATATGTCAGGTCAAAACGTTTTTCAATCGTTTCTATTTCATTCTGTTTTGAAAATGCGTCTATAAGTAATACATCTGCCCTAAGCCGTACAATAAGTAGATTTAGTCCATATATACCGTTAATACTTCATTTATATGAACAGTTAAATTTAAAATTACAATAAAATCACTGGAGTACTCAAAAATTTTCAGAGGGCACATCATCCTTCCGGCAGCGAGCCCGCGACTTTTCTTTTCCAAGCAGAGTTCATTTGCCACCTAGGAGAGGAGTCACCATTTCCACAACCCCCCAGCGCACACATCACCCCGAAATCCATCACCCTCCCCATCGCCCCCATCGAATCACCTCCGTCGCTACCGAGCGGTCGCGGCCGCTTCCGGCGAGGCGTCGAGAGTAATATCGCTGCCTGTAAACGAATTACGTCACTTCCGCCGAGGCGGCGAAGGCCGGAGGATGAACGTCGCCGTGGCGGGGCCGAAAGGACACGCGCGCAAGCGGAGCGGCGGAATGAGATGGGAGGAGACACGGAGGGGAAGGAAGGGGAGTGTGAATGGCAGGGCCGGGGGTGGGATGGATTGGGGAGAAGAACAACTGAGGGAGATGGGAAGTAGTGTGAGGAAAAAGATGGGATAAAACGTTGAAAGAGAAAGAGTATAAAAATATTTGAACGATAAATGGGGGAAATCGAATAAAAACGGAGCGGGAAACGGGAAGGAAAAACACTGGAGATGAATGCGAGGGAGGATGGGGGAATTAAAAACAGTTTTGGCAAACAAATGAACTGAGATACTGAAGCGAGACAAAGCAAATAACGAAAGAAGAAAGACTGTACAAACGTAAAAGAATAATTAAAGTTTGTGAACAAATGATTAGGAAGTATCTTGGGGACAAGGAAATGATCAATGGATATTCAAATGTCGGAAGCATCTTCTCGGAAGCATTTGAAAGAAATATACTCGTCAGCCAACGACTGGATGGGCTGAGCAACGTTCCGATTCGAGTAGGGGGAGGGGCAAAGGCACAGAGAATATCGAAGTGAATGAAAGGAAATCAAGAGATGGAAAATTGAAACTAGGAAGTACTAATGAAATAGAACAGTGAGGGGGGAAAGGAGAATAAAAAGAAGAGAAATTAAGCAAACAATATTGAACAACACACTTTACACATTTTTATGATAGAAGAGAAAAAATGGTAAAAGATTTTACTGATTTGATTGAACTGATTTCAAATCTTTTTTACATATCACTTCTATTGCATGATTTTCGAGAAATGCCATAATGAACATTTTTGTCAATTTCGCTTAATATTTTAGCTGGAATTATTTTTCCTTGCATAAAATATATGAATATTATATTGTTGGCTCTACTTTGCTTGAGAAACATCTCTCGTAAGCGTCCAACAATAGTCTACTAACACTTTTGGAGACCATTACACCTGCGAGCCCATTTCCAGCGATGTTTTGGTAGAAACGCTCGCTGTATTAGTCACAGACACGCCGTGTCTTTCAGAGAATAAATTAAGATGGGAGTTCATCGTGTGTGTTTTAGAAGTTATATTACATCTCATGGCCCTCTATTTGTCAATCACTGTAATACAACTCCACCAAAGAATCAACATTTTCACAGAATACTATTAGTCATTCCTTTTAGAAAGCAATTCTCAAATTCCTTTTATGATTGATGGAAATAATTAATTTATGTGTCATCTTGTAGGAGATTCCTACTTTTAATCTTGAGGAAAGTCTTTCAGTTTCGATAAATGAAGATTGCAAACCAAATCATTAAGATCCTACTGTGTTTTTTATATTCGTTTATAACGACTCTTTCTACAATAAATGAATCATCAACTTAATAAACGCTTTGGAAATCTTCAATCACATTAGTCATCTGATGGAGGTGGTGGAGGAAAGTCTGGTACATGAATCATCGATCGATTTTCTGACTGGATATTTAACAGTACGATTGAATATTGATCTAATTCCAGATATATTGACAAGTACAAAATATTGATCTGATTGCAACACTGAAATAATATGATTCTGATTGTGTCACAGAGTAGTTTTATAGGAACTTCTAAAGCTATAGCATGAGTTCGTTTTAACTAGCCACTTAATAGTGCTCTTGATACAAATACTTTTGAGACAGACATTTATTCTGATGTATTTTAGTTTCAAAATCACTCTTTTAACTTGAAAAATCAAATTTTGCCTCTCCGCTTTCAAAGTGAACTCGCCACAAATTTGAAACATTATATTTATCATTTTCACATTTTCGAGACATTATTCTCTTTCTAATACAAAGCACTGCACTTAAAATTCAATTCGCAGCTGAAGAACTCTTTCCTGAAGCTTCCTTCGTAACATGAAACGCCTAATCTATTTTCAATTGCCACACAATTGGGTAACAAAAAGTTAATTTATTTTTTCCATCAAGTCAAAGACCAACACTTACACAATGTGAATTGTTGATCCAATTATAGAAAATATTTTCTTGTAATCACTACTTTTAGAACTATCCTAGCCCACACGAAAACCTTTTTTATATTACCAAAAAACTGGTAGGTCAGGGAAACTCTCATATTTGGAATAAGTTGTTGGTAATATATTTGGAGTTCATATTTGTAATAAGTAGCTAGTAATACATAGAAATCGAAATTCTGAATGTAACCAAATAATTGTTGAACAATGTGATAGAGAGAAAATATTCATTGCATGCCCGCAGCGCTCATGTGGTTGAGAACTGAGCAACAGGAGTGCAGAGGGCAGTGAAGCTCAGCGGAACGGAGGGAGAGAAGAGCACCGCGAGTCCAGGGCCCCCGACCAGAGGGAGTGGTAAAACCCGGCCCCTGATTACCCTGGGATTGGTTGAACCGACCTCGCCCGCTCAACCGCTTCAAGCCCCCACCTGCTCTGAGCGCCGTCCACAAATCCGGCCGGCCGGCTCCCGCCCGCCCGCACTCACCCAACCGTCCGTCCATCCGCCCGCCCGTCTGCACCCACTCGAGCACCTGTTCGTTCGTCCGCTTGCCACGGAGCTCGCGGTTTCCGCCCTCCTCCCTCAGGAGGGTACAGATGGAACCG
This sequence comes from Acheta domesticus, assembly GCA_031308135.1. Classification (NCBI taxonomy): domain Eukaryota; kingdom Metazoa; phylum Arthropoda; class Insecta; order Orthoptera; family Gryllidae; genus Acheta; species Acheta domesticus. The sequence continues at coordinate 78,246,047 of JAHLJT010008756.1, forward strand.
GGAAGTGATTAGGAGGAGGGAGGACACCGGGTGGAGAACTAATTCCGGGTGGAAATTTTTTGAGGCACTGGATCAGTGGATTGAAAAGATAGAAAATAAAGCTGTTAAAAAAAGGGTGGAGAACTACAGGCAAAAGAGGGACGGGAGGCGGTGAGGAATGTAAGAGGGATTTAGACAGAGGAGGTGATATCAGATGGAGGAGGCGGATAAGGGGGTAGGAGGGACTAAGAACGGAGGGAAATGTGGAAGGGGAGACAACGGTCAAAAGGAACGAAGCGTGCCTGTAGAGGCGATGACGTGGACGGAGTAGGGCAGAGGAGGCGGAGGCAGGATAATAAGTGGTGGTGCGGTAGAGGCGTGCGGGGCAAGGGTCGAAAGTAGAGGAGGGTGAAAGCGAGAGCAGAGGAAGGGTATGCTGGTTGGTGAGAATAAAAAGTAGGGAGCGGATTTGCATATTTTTGTCTGTTGCTTCAGTGCATAGCTAAGTGAAATATTTTGACCAATGGTTAGAATTTGATACTATATAGATTAATAAGTTAGTGCATATTTGTGCATATCTGGCCATATTTTTCCTGTTGATGCATATTTTACGCAACTTGTTATCGTGTAATTATAGGCCCATATTATGCATATTTCAGTCCCTATTTATAGGTAAGTCTCTATTAAAATAGATCTAATAATCTCTATTAGTGTAATAGTCTCTATTAAAATAGATCTAAACAGTCTCTATTAAAATAGAGTCTTACCTATAAAATGTTTCATATTTTTAATAGAATCTATTTATTTGTGAGCGTTCATTGATTCGAAAGATCTTGTCTCAGTTGCGTTTGTTTTTTTTTTACAGATGGTAAAATACTTATGCAAATATGCGATATTTCTTAATATAACATTTTTTTAAACCAGTTAGAAGAAATACAACACAAACAATGTACTTCAGTCAGGTGAATATTTACTACTTCAATTATTTTTCTTGCGAAGTAGGTTGGATTATATAATTTTTGCACAAAAATATATCTTTTCGTTCCAAGCATGCTTCTCCTGAATTTTATAAAGAAAGGTTTATAGGGAATTAAATATTGTTAATTTTAATTGCATATTAAAGTGCATATGTTCGAATTTTTAGGTCATAAATGCATATTTTAAAAATACTATATCAAATATTTTTAGGGCGTAATAATCATCTCACTAATAATAAGGGATAGAGGCGTGGAAAAAGTGATGGATATGAATTCAAAGGTGGTGGTAGATGCGAGAGTGCTCGGGAAGTGTGGCGGTGGAAGCAGAGGGAGCTAGCGAGGCCGTATCACCAGCAGGGCACCGCCCCAGCCGGGACAAACTCTAAGCTCCCGATCGGTCTCACAGCATGTGTGGTAGTGTAGAGCACGTTGGGTGAGGATAGGACAAGGAGGAGATAGAAAAGATGGTGCGTGATCCGTAGCCCGTTTCTTAGGGTACTACTCCAGCATTAGCCTCATGACGATCGGAGAACCAAAAGAAAACTATCGATCAGAGCAGCCGGCCACTACAAGTCTCTCCAGACAGCAGCTGAATTCCACCTAGGTATCTGGCTAGGCCTGCCATCGTCGGGACTCGAACCTAGGACCTCCCGGTCAGAGGCACTGAAGTATATCAGTTGATGCTCTGAGCCACCTCTCCTGGTATTAGGGGCAGAGGTAGAGGTGCTGAAGGCGAGTAATGAGAAATATGGCGATGGAGGTGCGGTGGTAGAGGGCGGATGTGTGTGTATGTGGAGGTGGAGTCGGAGCTGGAGGCGGCGGTGGGGGCGGAGGCGGGGTCCCCTGGGGAAAGAGGAGCCCTGGGCTGATCGATGGGCGATTGTATCGGAGCGGCCGACTGAGAACGCTGACTGGGGGAGGGGAATGCGGCTGCGGACTCTGCGATTTCCATCAGTAGCGCTGAGAGACTAAGGAAAGATGATTCCCGGAGAGAGTTCGGGGGCAAGGGGTTATCATACGCAGAAAAACGACTGAGAGGATTCAAACATCTGGGTTGAGAAAGGAAGGAAGTATATTGTAGAGATAATATATGTTACAAATGAAAAGTTAAGAGATAAAACTTGAGAGAGGTCAACGCACTTTAACTACTCGCACCTGATTGTTACAAGATACTCGACAAACTAGAATACATTATTATGAAAATTTTTAAATTATGAATTGATATATTCAAAGTAAAGCAAATTGTGAGTTTGATAACTGAAAAGAAGACTGGTTAATCTGAATAACAGAAAGTACTGGAATATTTTACAATATTTGTTTCCTGGATGCCTGAAAATACTGAAATCTCTGTCGAAAACAAAATCAACTACCTTTTTTGTTGATATGGTTAATCATCCCGGCCGCAGCGTTACGCTCAAACGTTGACACCCTGAATAGGCGAAGAGAAGAGTATGAAGCAACCTGTGCAGAGCAAAGACTCGGTAGTCATAACTAGAATTACTGAAGGGGATATTTCCCCAGATATATTTGTTGCATTTTATGGTGAGTAACGAAGAACTCACAACTCACTAGTTTTGTTTTCGATCACATTGTGAATCTGCAAAGTTATTGATTTCATGTATAATGCATTTTAATTGCATTTTAAAGAATGATCAGAGTAATTTAGTGGTGATGATTTCTGGAGTAATCCTCACGGATAATGGAGATGGTAATCTCTCACAATTACAGCAAAGCAGAGGCGACAATGAATAGTAATCGAAACAGAGTGTGCATTCTAAATAAGGTATACTTACTTCGCCCAGCGCATCTTAATGTTGTTTTGAATTTGATGAAAAAAAGTGTCGTTGATCAGGCATGTTTTTACCACACACATTCATGAATGATAAAAAGGAGTGGCTTGTATTTATAGTGTAAAAGGGAAGTTATTTCATTTATGCACGCATCAAGGCATCCTCTCCTTTACTTCGTCCTGCCATGTTCTTCTCAGCATCATCCCACTCCAATTGTGTAAAAAGAATTTTTTTCTCCTAAGGAAGCCTATTGCCTGCCCACCTGATCTTATGTTCCCATATTTCCCATTTTTAAGCAAAAAGGAAAATTACTACAATTTTTAGTAAATTGCTTACAAGAAAAACAAATAATTACAATACGTCATATGAATATACCACAAGACGCCAGGATACATCTCATATCAGAACCAAAACGCCTTAACACATTAGGTACATTCATGTAGCTAATTGACTCAAAGCTACACATTATCATAGAAAACTACTCAAAACACTTTACTGCAAACACGAATCAATTTAAATGCAAATTAAACAGGTAGTAGAATAAGATGGTTTTAGTACGTTAGATTTTATGTTTATAAACCACTGACCGACTCTGATTTTAAATTTTGGGAAGCAAAACTAGTTTAGTGTTATTTTAGTAATGTTGTTTCTTAATATTTATATTTTTGTAATATTATTTTTTTGTAATTTCATTTTCTTTTTTGTGTTGTAACGCTTTTGTAAGACTTTCTTGGTACTGAATACAACATGGATATTCTGTAAAAAAAACAACAAACTTTATACCCATCACTGGATTTTCAAGAATTTCAAAATAGTAAAGTATTAATGATTACTGTGAACAATAAGTATATTATTATTAATGACATTATTATTGTTGTTGTTCTTGTCCCGTACACCCGCACGGCTACAACGCAATTCCGTAATACATTAAGGCACTGCGGGTTGCATTAGCAGTACAAAAAATTGAGAATTGTTTGAATAACAACCTATTTGATTGTCAGTCGCTCTAAACTATTCGTACCATATTTGGGAGTAATCACTCCGGTTGTTGTTGTGATAAATTTATATAAATATATACTTATCTTTAAAAAAATAAACGTAATAGTAAAATATCTGGATATATTTAGCTCGTTTTCTAATGGGCTGAAATACTGATTGAGAGATTGATTAGAGATCCCGGGCGAGCCAACTGTTAAGGTCATCCATACCGTAAGTGTGGTGCATTTTTTATCCGGAAGGTGGTGGTGATGGTCTTCTCCTGCTGAATGACGAGATTCGGCGCCAACCTACGTCGGTTAACCAGGTTTCTGCCAATGAGATATTTCCCACCAGCGGGGGGTGGTACCACCCTACGCGAGACAAGCTATAAGCTCATGACTGGTCTCAAGTGTGGTAGTGTAGTGTAAGTAAGTGTGAGTAAGTAAGGAGTGAGGATACGATACGGAACCGAAAGGATATACCCCGCCGGTCCGTTGCCTGTTTGTTAGGGTACTGCTAGAGTTGATAGGAGAAACGACGGAACACTACCGATCAGAGAAGCCGGCTTTATCCTCCAGACAGTGACTGAGTTCAACTACCTATCTAGCTAGTGTCGAAAATCCTACCACCGTCGGGACTCGAACTTTAGGTCCTCCGGGTCAGAGGCACTGCTTTGACATCAGCTGATGCCCTGAGTCAACTATTCTCGTAGCCCATTTTGTGGTAGGCTGAAATACGGATGCTTATGTAAACATTTTATTGTAGTGTATTGACAATTACAGAGAATAACAACTAGAAATAGCGTGGCAACCCGCAGAGTCATGTCGCGATAACGGAAGAAGTGGTACCCCTCGAAAGTGAATAGCCCTGACGCGAGAACGAGGAGTAGGGTTGGAACTAAGCGCAGCGCGTGAAGGGACTGAAGATACAGCGAAGCAGGAGTTGGGGCGCCCCCCTTCACTGGGTTTGTTCACAGTGCGAAAGGGCGGCCCGTGGTCTCTATTTAGGCAAACAATAATGATGGTGATCCATTTACCAACATATTATTTGTTTTCTACATTTGTGTTGTTTGATCTTTACCACACTTTGCAAGAATACTGCGACAACCCTGAAGAAGAGCCCTTAAAATTCGTATCTAATCATACACCCCTTTTTGTGGTGTCGATGTCGGTTACACGTCGTTGAATTCACTTCTATTAGCATGCACTACAGAGAATAACCACTGGAAATGCCATGGCAACCCACGGAGTCAAGCCACGGTGACGGAAGAAGCGGAAGTCCTCCAAGGTGAATAGCCCTGACACGAGAGCGAGGAGCAGGGCCGGGTCCGAACGCAGCACGCGAAGGGGCTGAAGATACAGCGGGGCGGGAGTTGGGACGCCCCCTTCCCCCATTGGGCTCGTCCTGTGTATGAATGGGCAACGCGCGACCTCCGCCTGGCCTCCGCATTGTGCAGGAGGGGGGTGGGAGGGGGAGGGCTCCGCGCTTTGGAGCGCCGCGCTGGAGTGACCCCGATACAATCACATGCGTCCTCCTCTTGAATTTTGATTTTGACCTTTGTCGCCCATTGTTCCGCCTTTTTTGGGCTTCCGAATGAAGCCATTCGGCTGGAGGATCTACCTATCTAGAAAGGTAGGTGAATGCTGAAATACAGTAGACGGTCATCGATTGTATTTTCTACTTTGCATCTGTATTCGTTTCTTTCGGAGACAATATGCGTTCAGTGAAATACAAAATAATTTTAACTACGGATTTCTCTGAATAATAATTAGTGTGCCTTTGTAGTATTTTTCTTTTCCTTATGAGGAAATATATGTTTTTCGTGTTCAATATATAATCTCTAGATTATATTTTTAAATGGTTTATGCTTATTATGTGCGATTTGATGGCCATACTAAGCTTCGTCGTTTTTGCACCCTAGAACGTTAAAGCAGTCGATATCATAACGATTTTCTACGCATGCGCAGTTCAAGTTTTGCATCACTGCCTTGCATCTGCGTATGCGCAGAAGATGGAAATTGCAGTCGATTTCTATCCGCTAAAACTGCTATTGACTTTTCGATTATTAAAAAGAAAGATTTTAAGAAATCTTTGGACGCACAATATTAATCTATTTGATCAATAGTCACTTCAATTTTCCATTTACGGATTAACGAACTAGTATACTATTTATACAGTTAAAATAGCTATTACCAATGAAAATTGTCAATAACCAGCGTACTCAGAATAGTGAACTAGTGAAGTTGAACATAACCCCTAGTGAATTACCAGAGAGCGAATTAGCTACGTTACAAGTAGCCAACGGCACAATTCTTTCCTGAGAAATAAGGACATCTTAGGCCTACACGGGCTTGTATAGGCTAATAATAATTTTCATATTTATTTGAAATATATAAATGAAAATAAAACTGAAATGACAATGTATTTGATTATGTCATCTCATCCAAAGATATTTTAATGTCTGTAATGACTTAATATTTTAAAACTTCCTGGTTAGTATGGTTTCCAAAAAAAGCATGAATAATGACTACACCAGGTGACAGAGGATTTATTTTCTAAATTAAGTAACAGGATTTATCTACTTTTTCGTTAATAGAGCCCGGCAATAAGAGTTTTTCTTGCGAAAATTCACCGTATTCCGGCGCACGATTACATAACTTTCTCTTCTTACAAAGTATTCGTAAGGCGAGAAAATAAAATGTCTCGGTGTTGATGTTAATTCTTGTGTAATTAGAATAACATTTTCCAGTGCCACCACACTTTCAAATAACATTTCCTTCACATTAAAACACAAGCTAACAGGAGCAGCGACATTTCATATTTTGCATTTCTGCACCCCGTACCAAAATTTAATTTCGTCCTCGGTAAAGCTCTAGCTTAGGAGAGGCATTACGCGTACATCAGAGGCGAACATACTATATTCCAGCGAGCTTTTTTTAGGGAAGCGCCAGAGCTCCCGGGGCACTCCGGCTTACCAAATCACTTTCCAGGGAAGGTTTCGCGACGCGCCATCAGATAGCGCGTTCCGCGCACCCTGCCAGGCAGAGCGCCACGACTCCTTCCCTCTCGTCTCTCCCCTCTCCCCGCTTGCCACTGCGTCATTTCTTCGCCTTTCACACCCACACCACAGACTCCCGCCTGGGCCCCTGCTGCTCCCACTAGCTCCCGGACCCCTTGTTCGGAGGTGGTAAAGCGGGTGGAAATGGAGACAAGACGAGGCAGACTCAACGACAGGGGCGAAGGCAGACGCGGAATGATTGATTGATTTTTCCCGGCAAGTCTACTGCTGTTGTTAGCTGCATTAGTTAAGTGAAATTTTATCGCGGGAGGTGGCGGTGTTCCTCCCTATTGAATGGTGACATCCAGTGCTCGTTTTCAAGTCGACTAGAGGAGGATTCCTCTTCTCAACTATCTCCCCCAGCGAGACTTCGCGACAAGCTCTAGGCTCGCGTCTGATCTCTCGACATGTGTGGGAGTGTAGCGGATGTAAGTGTAGCATGTGCGGTAGTGTAGTGTAGCATGTGCGGTAGTACATGCGTAAGTGAGGAGCAATGATACGGAAAGGAAGAGGAAGGAATGATCGCGCATTCCGTGGACATTTTGTTAGGGTACTGCCCCGACAGTCCCCTAGTATTGATCGGAGAAATCTCACAAAACTACCGATCAGCCGATACAAACTACCTATTGAATTCTCTTCCAGATAACTTGTAGAAAATCCTCCAGCTTCAGTGCTCGAATTTAGGACCTCCCAGTCAGAATCGCTGCAGAGGCAGCGGCAATGCTGGCTCTGAGCTAAACTCAGCCGGTGCAGAGGCGGAGATAGAAGCGCAGGCGACGGAGGAAGAGGAGGTGCGGAGGCGGGCACCATCCAGTTCTTCTGTTTCTTTCCTCTTCCTGTCCCATTACCGGCCTATCTGGGTGGCGACGGAGGTTTGCATCCGCCGGAGCGTGGTTTCGTATCTTCCATTTTCGCTCCGCGTCTGGCCTTCCTCCCTATTCCCCCCTTTCTTTTGCTGCTCTTCACCACGCACGTTTTTTCAACATTCTATTATATTTAGCCTCCATTAAGGAGGAGCTATGAACCCTCATTTGCGGTTCTTCGCCCGGCACGCTGGAGTGGAGGGGTTCCATACATCGGGGAGGTTTTTTAGGGATCTGCTCTCAGGAACTGGGGTAGAGGGAGGGAAAAGTGTGGAGCCGGGTGATGGTTACTGTATTTATGAGCTCGGCGTTGAATAGTAGCAGAAAAAACTAAGAAACTAGTGGTGTTAGGAAAACATGTACTTGCATTATTTGTAACGGTTTCCTAATATTATAATATTACTTGCTTATATGTGTGTGCAATTTTTGGAAAATTAAAAGGTTACTTTAAAATAAAGATTATATCAAGTTATAGAGTGCATTTAGCTCTACCCATTCAAAAAAGTTCGCAGAAAAAACAGAAGCTCTTTTTGAGAAAATCACTGTTATTACAATTTGCTTCATTTCACGTCCAATTACAAGAAAAATATTCATATTTTCAAAAAAATGCTCTAGTTCCTATTTGAAGATCTATTTTTAAAGAACTGTTTTCATCAAGCGCTGTTGTCAATATTGAGTTGAAGGAAGTCACTAAAAATATTAAACATATAATTTCGAAAACTTAGAGAATTCAACATAAAATCGGACCTAGGCCAATTTACTTTAAAGTATCAGAGAGAACATTTTTAAGCGTACCTGAACCTGGTTAAGCGTTCCTGACGATCGTTCCCAAGAATTTTATTCAATGCCATTATATTTTAGTGCTATATTTTCAAAATAATTAACGTGTAACACAATAAGTATGAGAAAAGTGTAAACGGTAAGTATTAATGTTTGCTTTTCTAGCTTTCGCAATTCTCGTTACAACTAATTGTTGTACTACCATTTGAAACACATATGAATATTGAGAATATATTTAAATGAATTTTGAAAATGATGGAATACGAGCCATACAATTATGGGAACAAAACCGTTTAAGTAATTAATATTTGTAGTTTTAAAAAACGTTTGTTTCAAAAGAATAAATGAGAAGGATACTGGTGTACAAGGAAGAGTTTGGAACACAAAAGAAAACCTTTTGTTCGTTTCTTTTGATGAAAATGAAAACTATAGAACTTCATTTTTTGTTGACAACAGTCAACACACTGGCATATTTGATCATACCATCGACGATAAAAATCACCTCTTTCATCATTCGCTCAATTTACAGAGCCCTAATTTAAGACTTAGTATACATGGGGGAATTTCTACTTCATTCGTGAAGCACATTTGACATAGGGCGGCCAGGAGGATGGGGGACAGGGCCGGTTTGGGGAGAGGGAGCCCAGTTTAGCAAGAGGGCAGTCATGTCGACGCACAAGCGCCGTCGCCTCCCGCTCGTCTACTGCCTCCACTTCGATCCTCCTCCTTCGCTGTCACCACCGCCACCGCCACCACCGCCTATACTTCCCGCCAACACCGTCACCCCCAGCCTTCGCCCACCACTCAGAGGAAATTTCCCACCGCCACCACCTCCCCCATTGTGTCCGCCACCGTCTACCCCAAAACCTCCGCCAGTGCCTCCGCCACCGCCTCCATCACCGCCTCCGCCGCCGCCATCGCCTTCGCCACAGCATCCGCCACCACCTCCGCCACCGCCACAGCATCCGCCTCCCCCACCGCCGCCATCTCCCACATCGTCTCCGCCGCTGCCTCCCCCACCATCCCTGCGCCAGCCGCCCGGGGCCCATATTTCACGGTGGGATCTCACAGGGCCCCTTGTACTCCGGCGTGCCCAGTGCATCTAACCCCAAGGAGGGCGGCAGGCGGTCGCAATTCCCCTTCTCGCTAACGCTGGCTATTTGGAGTCTCACATGGAAACAAAGTCTATCGGTCATGACAGGTGTCAGATATACTTTCATAATGTGAGTGGTCTCAAGGACTGACCTTTTTAATGAGATCTTTGTATTACGACGCACAAATCAATGCGAATTAGTGCACGAAATTCCTACTTTAATGAATCAAATTGTTCCCTTTACTTTTGTTTACAGTAGCATATTTATATTTTTTTATTTTCTTGCTTTTTTACTCATTCCTTCTCTATAGCTTCTAATATACTTCTTCTGAGCTTGCCTGTAACTTTCTAGCTTCGTTAAATTGCAATTTAACTATGTAACCAGACATTACAGAATGTGGGACATGTTCCTCCGCATAAGAAGCTCTAAATGCAATGCCGAATACCAAGCGGGGTACATGTATACCCCACTCGAATATTGTGCAACATTGTTTTGAAATATAAAATAACTAACTAAAATATGAACATTTTGCCCACTCGAATATTGTGCAACATTGTTTTGAAATATAAAATAACTAACTAAAATATGAACATTTTGATTATTTTGAGTAGTTAATAAATAATGAAAGACAAATTTAATACAATTAAGTAACTTTATTTCTTTTTTTCTCTTTTACTACCCCAATGCTCTTCATCAAAATACTTCTTCCAAGGTTACTCTTATTTTAGGCAACTAATGCATATTTTTATTGTTTTTGTGTCTGAATATTCATTACACGTAAATGATGAACCGCATCTTGTTCTACTGTGTCTCTGTTTCTAATAAATAATAAAGAATAAAAATTGGTGGCCCGGAATACTAAGCGGAGTACAAATGTACCCCAGTGCTTGTTTTTAAATTTTAAACGTCACCCACCTCTCCCATATTTCACGGTGGGATCACTTTCTTTAAGCTAGACCTTCTTTAAGACGTTGTTCGAACAAGCAAGCTATTTATCATTTACTTAGATACGCCCATCGCACGTGATTAAGCTACTTGTACAACAATTTCATTATGTATTTATTTAACTGTAAAACTTGCCATGTTTGGCATGCTAGAAGCAAGTGACTGGTGTGTCATAATTACTCAATTGAGTAATTACTTTCATGAAGAGTCACTGTTGTAACCACAAATGTTGAACACAGTACGTTGCGCAATGCTTGAAACGCCTATTACTGATCACTACGATGATAAGTAGTTCTGCACCACGCGCACAAATGTTCACTTGAAACATAGACTTTTTGAATTACGGCAATTAGTACCACTAATTAGTTCATCGTACAATATACTGAACTGTTGGAAGAATGTTAAAGTGATATTACCCACGGATATACATAATACGTGGCGATGTGAAGATGTTGCAGTTTGAGCAAGCTCCGCACGAAACGGAGTGCTCGTGGCGACGGTTTTGATCTCGACAGAAATGAGGCGTCGCGTCGTGACGGACACGATCTGCTGTTCTTCCGCCGCTTTCTGGCGCTAACCAATCAGCGTGCGCGTAATATGTGATAAGAATAAAAGTGAGATATCTTTGATTTGCATTAACGGCCATTTGCCAAACTTTTTCTTAGCCTTCTTTGTCCAAACAAGTCACATTGGGTACCTGTACGTGGATCTATCATGTACAAAATGCCATAAAGGACGTGGCTTGTTACATGCTATAAAGGACGTGGCTTGTTAATGAGATGGCACTGGGAAGAGGTAGACAGAATTCGCGCGCGAAGAGCAACCGCCCACGCGTACCGTGTGCGCGACGCAGTGCAGGGAAGCGCACCGCTCGCTTGATTGTTTGATTAGTGATTCCGGGCGCGTCAACTGCTAAGGTCATTAGTCTCGTAAGTGAAGTGCATTTTTTAACGCTGCAGGTAGTGGTCTTTATCCCTGGCTGAAATGCGAGATCCGGCGTCGACCTACCCGTCGCCTAGGGACGGTTTTCTCCAACCAGGTATCTCCCGCCAGCGTGGCACCGCCCCAAACTCGACAAGCTCAAAGCTCCCGACTGATCTCCCCGTAAGTGTGTGTATATGTAGTGTGTAGTGCGTGTGTATATGTAAAAAGGGATGAGGAAAGAACAAGGAAGTGGAAGGAAATATCGCGTGCAGTAGATGGTCCGTTTGTTAGGGTACTGCTCCGGTATTCATCTGGCGTCAGGACTCAAACCCTAGGACCTCCCGATCAGAGGCACTGCAGCATTAGTGAACGCTCTGAGCCTCCTAACAGGTCACATGCTCGCTTCCACTTCCGAGCAGCGTTAGCCCGATGATCGTGCCTCTAAAAGTTATATTTGTCCTTGTGCGTTTGGTTCTAATACAGTTGAAGCGAAAGTTCTTCTTTTAAAATCAACAACTAGGTGACATATTAAGCTTGGCCTCGTAACTGTAGATAAAGTTTTATCTCGGGTGGTGCCGGTGTTCTTCCCCCGCTTGATGGTAATATCCGCCGCCGACCTGCATGTCGGCCTTCGCGAATTACCCCACTTCAGATATTACCACGTATTCCCCCAGTGGGGTTCCACCCCAACCGGGATAAGCTCCATGCTCGCTCAAGCCTCGTGGCATATGTGGTAGTGTAGTGCATATAACTGTATGTCAGGGTAAGGTGTGTCGATAGGACAAGGAACAGGAAGGAAAGATCATGCGCGCTTCCCGGGAAGATTTGTTGAGGATTCCTGTGACCTTTACCTAGTATTGGTTGCAAAAGAACAAAGAAAAGCCGGCCGAAAGAATTGTCTTTCAGATTGCAACTGAATCCAGCCTAGCTATTTAGCAAGTTTCAGAGGAAATACTGGCTCTGAGCCGACTCAATCGGTACTGAGGAAGTTTGTGGGAGGCAGCCAATGGTTGTAACTGACTGTTAGTGATTTCTCGCGCGTCAACTACTAGGGGCATTAGTCCCGAAAGTGTAGTGGATGTTTTCTTCGGAAGGTAGTGGTGGTCTTCCCCCGCTGCATGGCGAGATCTGACGCCGACCTACTGTCGGCTAGCTGGGTTTCCCCAAGCAGGTATCTCACACCAGCGGAGCACCGCCCCAGTCGGGACAAGCTCTAAGCTGCCGACCGTCCTCCCGGCATGTGGTAGTTTAGTACATGTTATTGTAAGTGTGTCTAAGGGAATAGGATAGAACAAGGAAGAGGAAGGAAAGATCGCGCAAGGACCGTGGCCCGTTTGTTAGAGTACTGCTCCGAAATTTGTCTGGTGTTGATAGGAGAAACCACGGAAAACTACCGATCAGAGCAACAGGCCGCCAGAATTCTCCACCAGACAGTGTCTGAATTTGATCTTGGCGACAAGCTTGTGTCGCAAATCCCGCCATCGTCGGATCTCGAACCTGGGACCTCCCGGTGAAAGGGATCAGTGACATCAGTTCATGCCCTGAGCCATCTCTCCCGGTACCCATGGTTATGATGAAGTACAACCCGCAGTCATAATCTTAACGCATATGCCGATGGTTGCTTTTTTCTTCTTCGAGGTAGTAGTTTGTCAAATAGCCACTCTTCAGGAAAACCCTTCGAATCATGAACCCCTTCTAGCAACCCTCTGTTACTTTTACAAGCCGACAACTCACAGACCGAGAGAGTCGGCACAGAAGGGGCTATATTCCCTCAGGCGCGTGCGTGCTAGACTTATGGCCACCATTTCTCTCAGCTATTATTTTTCAAACCGCGCTAAAGGTCTTTAGCCTCGGGCAACGCGTGTTGGCAAGGGTCGATAGAACGTTTGATCAGATACAAGGCGCTCTTTGTTTTCGTCACAGCTGTGAGAAGTGGCAAGTCGTCGTGCAAAACTGAGAAATGTCCACATTGTCGGCAATGTTCAACGTCACTGACCAACGGCAAAGCAAACGACGAATCTAATAACAGATTCTCGGTTCAGGTGTCCACGAAGTTATGATTTATTTCGATGATTAATTCTTGTAACAATATCAGTTGGAGTCATTGATCCTTATAAACTGATGAACAGTATAATTGCATTATAGTAAAGTCAAAATCGGAGGGAAGTTTTGAAAATTGAGAAATAATGAAACGTAAAAATCTAGACAAGTGAATGAGTAGTTTCAATGTTTCTTTATGCATTAATAAGAATTGTAATTAATGGCAAGGCAAAGATGGGACAATATGCAAAACTGCGTACTACTGTACCTCTTCTATAATCGTATGAAGAGGTCTCTTGCGTGTATAATGCTTACAATACACTGATGCCTACTGTGCACTGAATAAGTACTCTGTATAATATTATTCAAGAAGATTTACGATATCGCTTCCAATATTTGTTCGGAATACGTAAGTAATCTACTATTCTCCCATTCACATAATCGTTACCTTTGTCTGAAAAGGTTCATTTCATGAATTTCTTACTAATGCATGGAGTTAAATTTATTTTATAAACTACATGTGTCTCTTATTGTTGGCATTTGCTGTGCTTTAAAAAAAGTTAACTGTAAATGAGCTTTCCATTTTTGCTTTCAAAACAAACAAGGAAAATGCGTTATCAAACGTTAATGAAATAACATTGTGACTAAAGAAAAAGTTCAACGACTGTTTTTATCGTTTAACTATTCTTCACAGGAAAGGTCAAAATACTTATCTTTCAACAAAACTTAAATACTTGCGAAAGAAAAAACAAAAGACAAAGGTCATGTAATTTGAAAGTTACATTAAAGTCGAGATCAGATTTTAAAGAAACATACCAGTGAGTTGTCACGTGATGATAGATGATGTAAATGATAGGTTGGGTAAAACAAATTCGTAAAAATTCGAGTGAAACAAAATAAGTTTGGATGAGATTTAAATATCAATTTACAGAAAAGCCAATTTAAATATCTTATGAGCTACTGTACTAAAAAACAATTTTAAAGCGTTGTAGAGAGAAAACGAAACACTTACCATACGTTGATCATGATACATGCATTTTCAAGTAATCTGCCAAAATGACTTACCTGAAAAAATAAAAAAGAATACATGTTATTATGAATAAAAAATACAACTTTAATACACGAGAAATAAAATAGAAGTTAGAAAAATACTCTAATTCTTAAATTGCGAAACAGTTTCAATAAAGATATAAATGTAGCAAAATTACATTTCTGATACGTACTAGAGCAATTAAAAACTCATCATCTTACATTTTTTAGGTTACTGGTTTCTTCGGAAAGAGTGTGCGAGTTATTAATTCAGAAAACATTAATCACGTCCGCGAGTTTTGTCACAATTTTGTAACTCTCGAATGTTTGTGCTTGTTTACCCAGCTCGATCGTTACTTCGAAAGAATGAACGAAAACACTTTCGACTTGAGTTCGTTTTCAAAAGTATCACTGTGAGTATAACTTAATCGTGTAATAACATAAAAAAATAGTATAGAAAAAACCTCATCTAAAAATTGCCTTGTTAACGTTAATGGCCTTCATGTTCGGGAGCGTACGGCTTAATCGAAACGCTGTGTAAACGTAGACGCGGCGGAGTCGGCGCAGGAGCGACAGATGTCCGATGGGCTCGCGGGCGTCTGGCACGTTGCCCTGGCGCGCACGCCACGCTGCGCTTCCTACTAGCTTGCTCCCCACACCACTCCCCGCGCCCTCGCCCCTCCGGCCCCTCCTGGGCCCACGGGGGCAACGGCTGCCAACGCCACAACTCCGCGCGCCGTCATATCTCCCGACCCGATGCCACACGCTTTTGCGGAACGAGGAAGGTTCAACTTGCGCAGAAATACTGTGAAATCGATTTATGGAAACCTCAAGGGGGAGTTAGAAACTTTTCTAAAGTAAATGTTCAATGTGTGTCAATACATGAAGAAAAATATCAATGTGTACAAAAACATCAACTGTAATACAGATTTCATTTTCGTTCGAAGCAATAATGAGTCATGTTTACAAACATATCGTAGATGCCGTGATGCATGTGGAGGCATCCGTCTCTGATCGATCGTTTTCAGGGGTTTCTCTGATCAACGCGATCTTTCCTTTCTTTTTCTTGTCGTATCCTACTCCTTACACACATACACACTTACATGCACACCAAACATGCCGGGAAACCGATCGGGAGCTTAGGGCTTGTCCCGACTGGGGCGGTGCCCCGCTAGTGCGAGTACCTGGTTGGAGAAAATCTCGCTAGCAAACGGTACGCCGGCGCTGAATCTCGTCGTCTAGCGGGGAAACACCACCGTCACCTTCCGAGAAAATACATGCACTACGCTTGAACATGAAGCTTAGCAGTTGATGCGCCCGGGATCACTAACAATCAATGAATCAATCGGGTGCATCGGATGAATTGATGTCGCCTCCCTTTAAAATAAACCTATGGACTTCATTTCCATTAACATTGTCAAATAAATCTACGGACTTCAACGACCACGCCGTAGATGCTCGCATCCTCATGGCGTATGTCTTGGCCTCGCACGAATTTGTGGTCTCAACAAAGTATATTTTAATTCCATCGCTGTATCAAGGTTGGTTTCACGATGTCTCGCATCTGAGTGGCTGATGCAGGATCATAATCTGTTGCTCCTTCTCCACCGTGTGCAACGCGAGGCAAACGACAATGAAAGACACACGAACTGTAATTTTCCAAGGATATGGAGTCTGGCTTTGTTGGAGGGCCGTAGATTAACAGGAAGATAAGTTTGATAAAACGCTTCTCATTTAATACATGGACCGCTACCTGCTCGTTGTTACAATCGCGATGGAACATCGAACGAAACCGCAGACGTGATCATCGAGAGATTACTTTCGTATTTTGTGTTTGCTATTACTTTCAACTACTTCAGAACACTGGTTGGCCCCGGAATATTAACCGCATCTCAAACTTTCTCTCCATTCTTAGCCTTGAAGACTAATAATTCTATTGTTATTGTTTATAAATATGTGTGTGACGATATTCACACATTTTAACAACTTTATTTTATTATTGAGCCTTTAACTCATTTTCCGAAAGACTGATACTATTTTCTTCAAAAGCGACTCAAATACGCTCCATGTTTTTATACCTCCACAAAACAGTCGCAGCTATTTCATCCATAATATAGGTAACTTGAATATATATTTTCATTAAATATGCATACAGCTCCATGCCTCAATTTATTTAAATATTATCGTAAAAATAATTTATATTTTTCTATTACATATTGTAATAAATGATTTGTTGGTAATATAAAACGAGCATCTGTCCAATTGAATAATTCTATTTTAGATGCATTGACTTATAGAGTTATGTTCACTTTTCTCTTGTCTTAATTTCCTTCAACATTGGTTTCATCCTTTCAAAAACTAATGATCATAGTGGTTAAATTCCTCCCTTATTTTCTGTTTCGAATACACCGCCACTGTCATTTGACTCATCTACTTGTATTTACTTCTTTCCATTTCTTTTTCTTGCGTCCTTTACGAAGAAAACTAATTTCCGTACAATATACTCAGTCCTTAATCTAAAATTGAAGGTTCTGATCCATTAAGTTGTGAACAATTGTCTGAATATTTTAGAGAGATCGCTTTTGCAAGATAGTTTCCGAAAACATCTGTTACTTTTTTGGAGGGGAATTGGTACCTTTTTGACAGGAAAATAATTACGAACTGCACGAATATTAGTGAGACAAAAACACAACAAACAAATTATCTGTGTTTTATAATATTTGATAATCATTTGATGTAATGCAAAAAACTGTAGTTAATCATGTTATAAAAATAGTAAATACACTAACATTTACTTAAACTGTAATCACTTAGCGGGAAATGAGATAAAAACGTTGGTGCATTGCGAAGTTATCCCGTTACATTTTGGGCAAGTAGCCGCGACGTGAATGCGCGCAGGGTAACCTGGAGTGTGCAAACAATTATCCGTTTTACCGAGTCATTTCCATTCACAGCATGAAAGTGGCAGCCCATTACGTTATTAGTGTAATTATGAATCTGAAACAACCCGTCGAGATAAACCTACATTCATTATTCATCAGTCGGAGGCGTAATCGTTCCATCAAGCACGAGAAACCGACTCTGTGCTCAAGTGCTTAAGCCTATATCGGATTCTGTAATGGAAATAAAATACAAAGAATTCTCATCCCCAATAGCATTAACGCACCCAGTGAGCTCTGTTCAACTCATTTGCTCTATTAATTTTTTAATATAAAATATTAACAATAATTAGCAAATGAAGGGACGAGAAGGAATGCAGAATGGCTTGGGAAGTTCTAATGAATGTTCGAAAGATAAGATTTCAATGTTATGAGAGAAAATTAATTATGTATTTCTTTCAAGAGAAAATAAGACTGAGATACCCTCGAATATTGAAGACAATTGTACCTGAAGTATAAGTAACCTCAAGCATGGTAGCTTTTCAAAATTATGAGGAAACCATTGTCTTACAATTTATATAATTTTCTAAAATTTCTTATTATTTTGATATTTCGATATTTTAATGTAGGCAAAACTGAGACGAAAGAATTTAATCGTCACAGGCATTTTAATTCGTCTTATCCATGTAACACACAGGTAGAACTGTTTTTCACCGTACACTATTATCATAATTTAAATGCAATATGAATGACATTAATAAGATCATTGGTTATTTAATTTAATTATGAAGAACGTTTTAATAGTACTACATTATTATAGTAAGCATCGGCTGTCGTTTTATCACAAAGTACCGTAAGGTCTCAAAGGTCTAATAGTAAATTCATTTGCCAGTATGTTAACTATATTAATTTGCCAGTATATTTGCCAGTATGTTAACTATTTTATACGTTGTAAAACAGTTTGTAAACGCAGCTGATATAATAAATACAACGTAATCAGGGCGTATTCCATGGAACTTACATTTCAACGCATTTAACGAATACTTGGAATATTCTGGTCTGGAAACGCTTCGGCTCCCACAAATGCATTTTCCAAATCAACATTCCCTATCTTTATAAAAACATTCCGTGGGTACATAAAGGAATGTTTTCAATGCTGTATAGGGAAAAAGAAAGAAACGGAGTCTGTGTGATCACACTTCACATCGCCTCAGTTCCCTTTTTGATTAATTTTTCATCGTATCTCGAATTCCCATTGTCTGGCGTCTCTTTTATGTTGTAGCACATTGAACTCGAATGACTAGTGAGAGAATCGAAATGCTCGATGTCTATTCTGTTCCCTTCAAAGCTATTCAACTGTTCGTGGAGGTTCTGAGAAAATGAGTCGGACATGCTTGATCAAATATACAATGCCGTTCTTAAATTTGGTTTGTTCAATGCGTAAAAGTGATTGTGATTTAAAGTGCGAAATATCGTAACATACTCTCGATTGGCAAACAAGTATGCTTTATTTACAGTCATTCAGGTAGAATTCAAGGTCTTGCATTTTCAGTGCTTTTATACTTTATAAAATGCATGTTCTACTATACTTTGCTTTAAGAACCTTTTCGCATCAAAATATATTAACTTTAAAATAAGACAAGTCCAAAATTTGTGATATGTGAAACTGCAACACCTGATCGTACAATTCCAAAACATCAACAATCTGAACGTGGAATACTAGCTCGTGATATACATTCACGCGTAATACCCAAACATATAATTTCTCATCAGCATTAATCACAATGCAAAACGCAATTGGATGAGTCTTTCCACCTCATATTGGGGCTGCAGCGTTCACGTTTCCGTCACTGGCATCGTCACCACCGTCGCCGTCACCGTCACCCGAGCTCCATCGATGCTGGCTGGCAACATCCAAAGGTCACGCAAAGGTCTGTGGACGCGTCTATTGTGGATGGGGCGGCGGTGGCGGCGTCGCGTTACCTTGGGCGAAGCGACCCTAACCCAGGCAGATTTTAGTTGACGTAACAAGGTCAGAGAGTATTAAAAATAAATCGAGGGATCGTCGAAGAAATTACTTGTGGCTCGTAGTCCTTTGGGATATCTCATGTTTTCTCCCCCAGGGAAAGTTCGAGAAGTTTCCGTTGTGAAATGTTTTGAACGTTCGGCGCAACATAAAAGATAACAATGTTTTAGGTTCTTCAAGGGAACAAAATATATAAGGCATGAAATATTACACGTTTAACAGTCTAATATGTACATCATATTGAATGTATTAATGGTTTAAGATGTGTATACAGGTGTGTATAATGGTTTAGGATGTGTAACAGGTTATACACAGAGTGCGATACAAATGTAATGACGATTCTTTGAATTATTTCGTAGATTTATTTCGTAACCAATTATTTTATAGAAAAAAAGATGTAAGATAAATTGTGATTTCATTATAAACATATCCGTAATCATTGTTTAAACGATTTTATATTGAAGCTAACATAATTTTGTGCAAGTTATGAGCAATGGTAGGAAAGACATATGAGAGACCTGATTTTCTTGAAATATTGCCTATGAAACGAAAGACGCGCCCTAAACCGGGAGCTTATTTAGTAGGTTAAGCGGGACATTTCTAAGTTAGTAAAGCGCGAACAAAAGCAAGAAATGTAACTGCATTCGCATTTAAATATTTTAAATATAACAAATAAGCATTTAATAACGAATAAAAACTTAATTGTGAAATATTCACATATTATATTTATTTATAAAAGTTTGTCAATGTTCAGCTGGTCGGAGGCTACTTCAGGCTAGACAATTTTCGCCCACAGATGGCGCTCAAAAACGGCACGCAATATTTCTATAGACCGTAAGGATGGTTAGCAGCCGGTCGCAACTTGCGTGCAATAAAATTGCTCAGAAGAGTATTTAAGCACAGCGACAGTCTGCAACAGCAAAATTAAGTGCAAAGACCCAGGCGGTAGTGGGAGAACCACAAAAGTGTATCAATAAAACTTGTGGCTGTAAAATGTTGTCCGTAGATTCTCACTTGGTCTCATTGCCCAGCGAATTGTTATCTCCTATGTACTTGCGCTGG
Source organism: Acheta domesticus (assembly GCA_031308135.1). Classification (NCBI taxonomy): domain Eukaryota; kingdom Metazoa; phylum Arthropoda; class Insecta; order Orthoptera; family Gryllidae; genus Acheta; species Acheta domesticus. The sequence goes on from JAHLJT010008756.1 coordinate 78,266,471, forward strand.
TGTACCGCTCCAAATGAAAAGTAGTTTCACTTCCAGGTCACGAGCTGGAAGGAGAGGAAGAGGAAACTGTTATTCAACCGGAATCTTCAATACCAACAATTTAAGTTATATGAAGCTCCTGATTGTATGACAATGTCCCTATCTCCTTCGAGATCGTGATTTTGAAGGGACACTACATTTAAATCGGAGTATACTGTGACGAGCTGAAAATAATTTTCTCAATAAGAATTAGTGTATCACGTCTTATTGTGTCATTTTCATTCTAATGTCATATTTTTCATTGTATTCTTAAACTGCAACTATCATATACACGATCATTGTAAAATATTCAAAAGATATACAAATCGTTGTTTTTCAATTACATTTTTCATAAGCAATTTTACCAAATATAATGATTGTTTTACAAGTCTCTATATTTTTCATTTTGAAATATTTTCTTAAACACGTAGGTTTAACCCGTAGATAACCTGTTCGGTTATCATCCCATAAAATCTATTAAAATTGGCTTGTGATGTTTTGTGCGCATTATGCAATTCATCAAGCAGCTTGGAAAGCAACAATTCTCAGAGATGTAAAAGATAATATTTTGTAACATGTTAGTTCCTTCTCATTGCAAATTCATTGTGACTCTTCAATGTAGAAATATCATGATGTGTTTTTGCGTAGAATACTAAAAGTACAATAAATGTTGATTTATAAGATTTACTACAAAGTATTTAATTTATTTAATAGTTATTTATATAACATGGGGTTTAAGTAGAGCTTCATTCTCGAGAGACATAATTCCCCGAGTGAATAAAGCTCAGATAAACACCTCGTCATATACAAAACTTCATTTTTAAATAATATTTCTTCGCGTGCACACTTATGCCACGAAGGACGAAGCATTACAGTAGACGGCGTTTATCCCTGCCGCGGTTATCCCTCAGGCAGTTATCCCACTTTAGGTGGCTATTATTGCAGCTGGTTTGCATTCTGCGTGGAAGAATGGAGACATTTTTAATGAGACAAACGATACATATCATATTGATTCTTAAGATAAAGATCTATAAATTTCTAACGATTTCAAGAAAGAAGCGCAATGTGATGTTTGAAAATTATTCTCTGAAAAATCTAGGCATAACTAAAATAAAGAGAACGAATGTTTTTGCAAATGGAGAAATGTCAGGAAAGTAAGAAAAGTTACAGAAGAACTTGTACTTGCGCATTTTAACAAGAAATCAAAACCACACATGTTTTCATGTTTTGGAGATATTTTGCAATGGTGATGGCACCGTCATGTGCCAAAGAAAATGTTGATATCTCTAAGTAAAAATTGTTGATGATACGTGTTTAAAGGATTTAATTGATATTGATATTTTAAGATATTGTAAATTGATTGGATTTTTGAAGAGACTTGAAAATGCTTCTAGCCCGATAACTAAGACTTTTACAAAGCTTGAATTTTACAGATTTGTGAAAGAAGCTTGTGGCAATCAGTATTTATTATTGAAGTTTAGATTTAAACTTATGTATATGTATGTCCTTAGATTTACGGTAAATCGAAACTCTCTTTCTCTTCGCCAACCGAATTCCTGGAGGAATAAAAACACATTTTAACCTAGGAAAAAGTGTGATTACAGCCGTACTTTCATCATGTTTAAAAATAAAGTATTTTATTAAACTATTTAAAGTGATATTATAAGGTTCAGTATCAAAGCAAGAACATTCTTTAATGTGATCAAAGAAAACATAAGATTATTCCAAAATGAAAACTTTTTGATACAAATATGGTCTAATTTTTAAATGATATAAAGGAAAAATATTTGTTGATCAAGAGTGTACTAAATATCGTGAATACAATTGAGCCTGGACATATTTTCGGTAGATTATTACCAACACGTATTACCAGCGAATTAAAATATTTTATCGAGTTTTATTTTATATTTAACGACAGGATTATAAGCTATTTATTACAGTAAACAAACCATTAACAATTATTAGATTATTCTCTTTCACGCCCGCGGATACTACATGAATTTATAATTTGTGGCGAGCAACTATCACCAACAACGACTGATCACCACACTTCACTCTAACATGATACTTAATATAGTCGGTTGCGACTAAAATTTCATTTAAACCTGTCAGAACGCACCAACGACAAAGCAAAGCGAGAAATTAAGAGCTCTAGAATAGGTATCCGTCGATTCGTCAATACATAAGCACCGTCCTGCACTCGCAATTCATGAATCATATCAATAATGAATGTGATGGAGCACAACTCTCACGTGTATCAACGAAGTCCTTTCACCCCCACCCCCGTTGGAAGGGTTTGTCCATAGATGCAAACGCGATTTCAGAAAATTGAATTGTGAACGGTCAATAATAGTGTTTCTCTTTAATGAGTTCGTTAACACGCTTCTCGAACAACAAACAAGCCACTGGAGCGTTATACACGACCGTTAAGCGCGCCACAAAACTTCAATTAGTCGCCTGTGAAGTCTTCAGCAATCGGGTGATGTCGCCGCCGAAGAGGATTCTTTGAAAAAGTGCGTTAAAAAAAGGCCTGCTGTGTTTCAGATTGTGCGTTACAATGAGTGCCCTCTATTGATCCAGAAGGATAAATGAGAAATGTATGAAGGCTTCAATGCATCATTATTGCAGCGAGTTCTTTATGGATATCGACCAGCAGAGTTGCGTTTCGCATTAATTAAAATAGCAGCTTGCGATAAGTGGATTGGCCTGGGCTTGTGTGCAGAAAGGAAGAGAAGTAGGCGGTAGTGAGGGTGAGAGTAGATCATTAAGAGAGATGAGACTCTAGTAGGATAAAGTCAGAGAAGAGGATAGAAGGGGATAATACTGAAGCAGAAATTATATAAATGTAATGAAGGCCAGTGGTGACTCTTGGATGCTCTTACGGCAGTTCACAAAAGCTACTAAAGTCTACAATTGTGAGTATTTATATTATGATTTTGACGTGACGTCTTACAACTTTGCTGCTATGATAAACTAGTGGTGCTCCAATTAGCACATACTTTCCCACATTATTTCTAAATTTGCAATTTTCGAAAATGCAGAGTTCAACGAAAAACTGCCCCATTCTTCTAAGCGTACTTTCTTCTATCGGTAGAAAAAGTTTGAAGAAGCAGATTTTCAGCGGTTTTTGGTAATTTTGTAAGGAATGTCATAAATTTCAGACACAAAATAAGCAAAGTCTACTCGTTTTTCGAAAAAATTGTACATGCCTTTCTTCAAAGAGCTGATTTTTTACAAAAGGTTTTGTCTAAGGTAAAATAAACCACCTTCAATTTTGTAGTTTTGAAATGTTATCATTTTTACATATCATTTTTACATTTTATCATCGGAGAGTTTGCCGAAATTGAGACTAGTACCATATTTTTTATTGTCTCTTAGTACATACGAAAAGAAAATTTAAAGAAAAATATTTGGTGACGTTTTAGAGAAAAAAATGAAAATTGCTTATATTTATCACAAAATTACAGGGAAAGTGCTCGTAGTTCCAAAAAAGTTTAATCTGACCTTATTTAAGAGCTGTCTTTAAGAAGCAGATTGCATTAAAAAATAATATCTATCTTCAAAATTATACGAGTATTTGTAGGGAGGCGTCAAAAAAGGCACTTTTACTATTCTCTTTCTCTTAAACATTCTTTACGCTATCCAAGAACAAAGTTTAATCAAAACATTTTTAGATATTTTTGAGAAAAGTTTGGAAATGTTTCTGCGACAATGTAAAGTATCCTCAAAAATTAAAATATCCAATTGAAACACTCCAAGCATCGAGTACGTTCAGATCGATCGAGGAATATGAAGTTAGGAGAAAATCGGCTGAACGGATTAGGCACTAGCATTGACCACACACCACAGACCATTGAGACAGATGGAGGGACAGAGGACAGACGGACGGACAGAGAGACAGACGGACAGACGGACGGACAGACGGACGGTTGGACGCACGGACAAACGGACGCAGGGACAGATGCGCAGGCAGACGGACAGTAAATTTTGTGCATTTTATTTCGTTGGGAGTTGGCGGTGGTCTACCTCGCTGGATGACGAGATCCCTCGACGACCTATCACCGGCTAGCGGGATTTTCCCCAACCGGGTATCGCCCACCAGCGGGGACAGCCGGGACAAGCTCTGAGCTCTCTCGGTTTCTCGGTATGTGGGTTAGTGTAGTGCATGTTGAGGTAAGTGTGTAAGTTAGGACAAGGAAGAAAAGATAGGACATGGAAGAGGAAGGAAGGATCGCGCGCGGTCCGTGACCCATTTGTTAGGGTACTACTCCGGTATTCGCCTGGTACTGATTGGAAAAAATCTCTGAAAATTATCGATCAGCCGGCCACTAGAATTCTCCTCCAAATAGCGAATAAATTCGATCTAGATGACAAGCAAATGACGAAAATCCTGTCACCCTTGGGACTCTAATCTAGGACCTCCCGGGCAGAAGGACTGCAGTAACATCAGCTAATGCCCTGGATCACCTCTCCCGGTACAGACACCACGTGTTAAAGGAAGTAATTTACTAATGTATAAAAAGAGGATTTAACCACTCTTTCGTTTCCAGGGCCCGGCAATAAGAGAATAGCTTTCTCTTCTTACGAATAAGTTGGAGAAAGTAAAATGTGAGACAAACGTTCAGATTCCCGACAGTATCGTGTAAGATAAATGTAAAGTAATCGAAGAGTAGGTTTATCCATAGTTTTCATGTTGTCAAACAAAAATTATCGTTTTGATACTATCAAAAAAACGGCGGAAGGTGCGCTGTGACTAATTTTCAACTTTTAATTTAGGACCCGTTTGCGTATAGATTTTTTCATCGGAAGAGTAGGACGCGTAATTTGAATATAGTTGGCCAAGCCGGTCGTGATCATTATTTCGGACGAGACGTTTTTGCCAATGTACATGCCTTGATTTTAATTTAATTAAAAATGCATTAATTAATTTCCCTTCAAGAAATCAGTTGATAACTTTTGCTCTTACTACATCGGCGTAACCTAATTTTGTCCGTGTTGACGAAACACCCCAATAATAGTTATTAAAGTCATTATGCAAAAATAGAAAAAAACTTTGAGTGTTATTCGAATCAGTTTGCGCAAAAACGCCTCATGCCCATTTTTTATAGATTTGTTTTTAAAAGATGACTGTCTGTGAAAATATTAAATTGATGTCGATCGTTAAGATTGACATTTGTTTTCTCTGGTTGCGTTATGTCACTGTAACAGTACTAAATGACATAAAACCATTTTTTACTGGTTAACTTTCATTTATCTTTCACATGATAATGCACTTTTTATAGAGTTTTAGAAATCCGCATGATCGCTAGGAGAAATGTCGAATATTGTCGTTTGCTTCTCTATTTATCGAACACAAACATGTTAGATGTCGTGCTGCAAGGTTAAGGTGCTCTCACCATACTGACACTGTTTATGTTAGGTTAAAAACGACGCGTGCCATTAAAAATATTGCTTTAAGTACGAAAATTTTATTTCGTGAAAAACGTGTATAGAATTTCTAACAGTAATTAAGGTAATAGGAATGTGTAAAGGTAGACCAGCTTAGTTATTTTTAAATTCACTTGACATTCTCCTTGTGTTTCATAAGGTTATAATTGGATTCGCTACACTTACTACACCGTACTTATATACACAATTATATACGACATTAAGTAGTAATTATAGAAAAGTATTTTAAAATATCAATTTTAATCAATTACTTCATTTAAAAACTATAAAAAATAACTAAGATATTTACAGAGTATATTCCTTATGTATTTGAATTCTAAGTTATTAAGAGGCAGATAGCATATTTCTCGGAATAATGGACTTCAAAAATATTTAATAATAAAGAATAACATTTTATTGATGTAATTAAAATAAAGCCTTGAATGTCAGCATGATCAATCTCTCAACTATCATCCGTTGAGAGGTTATTTTATTCCCATCTCTTCCACTTATTACAACATATTACCTCAGGAATCAACCATTTCATGTATATTTTTTCTATCTTTCTCTCATCTTTTCAATTTTTATTTTCACAATATATATATGCCCTCCTTTTATCTCCCTTCTCTTACACTCGCTCGCAACACGCAAGGTGACGCGGTCGTAGCGGGAGGCAAGCGCAGGTGCGGCGAACGGCCGGGCATTAAGCTGCTATCAAGTTGTCGAACTCTATCTCTGTGATGCCCCTCGCGCAATTAGTGCAAAGCTGCCGGTAATCAACGCGCTAAATAATACAGTCCGGTCCAAGATCACTTCCGCTGCAACACGGGGCGGGGCGAACACCGCATCACGCCTCTGGTCCCGGGCCTCTGGGGCCGTCAATACGATAATCCACGCCCGGCCCCCACTCGCGTCCATCTGCTCCATATACGCACTCAGTCCTTCACCGGCGGCTTTGCAGTTTAATCCTATTTCGCGCTATATAGCATACGTCGAAAGAGGCAGATAAAGTTCTGCATCCTGTACGCCTGTGTACAGTTAGTTATAGAGTTTGTTCTCGCAGCAATTATTGTGGACAAACTGTGAAACAGGTTTGGAGAATTTAAGTGAACGGAAAACTCGTTAGGAAATTTAAACAGCATTTAGCGAGTGCCACCTTGTGGGCAGAGTTGGGTTCATATGGTGACTGAAATGAGTTCACACTTCCGCTCAAAGAGGAGTGTATTTTAGAGGTCGTTTGTATTGACTTTCGGGCCTTTAGTGTAATCCACAAGGAGTATTTGCGTTTTATCCATTCCTTCGAATCCCGGAAGAGAAATTATGATAATCGAATCTCTTAGCTTTCAAGGATTTTGAAGTATCTTGAATGTTGGAAACAACGAATCGATTTCTTTTCGACGTGGATAAAGCAATTTTTAATTATGAATGCTCGAGAACACACAATGGTGATAAAAATATGACATCATCAGACCAAAGATTAACTATACAAGCAAAACTGACTACAATAAAATTGATTTATAATAAGGAAGTGTTTAGGTTTTCCTAGTCGCAAGCCGACTAAAAGAGCTGAAGGACAATGCAGGTTTAAAATGACAGAAACATATAGACTAACGTAAATTAATACAGTACAATGAAACAAGAAAGACCAAAAACAAGTAAGGGATCAAGAGAAAATAAAGAAGAATTTATTAAAGACAAATTAAAATTACATAAAACAATAAAAAACTACAAACATATCATGGAACACTATATTATATTGTTTGTTAGTTGGAAAATTACGAGGTGAATATAAAATGCCTAAAAAAATGAAACGTAGGAAATCAAAGGAGGAGGGATACTATAACTATAGACTAGAAAAAGGGTTTGAGAAATCATGTAATTTTTGATAGTTAATAGTCAAAACTCAGAAATAAAATTTAAAAAACAAGAGAGGCTCAAAAACGAAGTGAGGAAAAGGGAAAGACAAAGGTAAAGCAAAGAAGGAGAGAGAAAAAGAAATAAGAAGTAAAAGAGGATAATGTGAAAGAGGAGACGAGAGAAAGAGATCAGAAAGAACAGACTAAGAAAACAGGAAAGGAAACATCTATATTTCTTTTGCTTACAAATTTTCTACGAACAGAAAAGAGCCCGACATTTCGAATGAGTCTACTAACTATTAATTTTAGTTAGATGGAGCGGGACACCTTGAGAAACGATGGTAGAGCAAAACAAAGAGAGTCAACACAACTGAGGGAGAGAGAAATGCTATGCTCTTCTCTCCTATTCTCATGAGTAAGAATATAAATGAAACGGAACCAGATACGGACTAATTGAATTGGTATACCAAACAAAGCAGTACAAGTAGTACTCGGAATAAGTAGGGTTGAAATCCAACAGTTAAAAGTAATAAACTAAAATAGAAGGGAGAAAAATGCGTGAAGGCAGAGCAAAAAATATTTTCTTAAGAAGAAAAGATGGTGTTGGCTCTCAAAATACACCTACTAAAACATGCGTTTACCCGTACTACGAATCTACGTTGTAGATCCACTGACGGTAGGAGACACTTTTATCTCCGAAATATTGTTGGTACATTCATGTTTTTATACATTATTAAAACACTCGTTTGTGGTTAATATTACTTCGTTTAACCAACCATGAAGGATTAGCTCAAGATCCCATCTGTCATCTTGAAATTCATAAAGCAAGAAAATGATTTCTGTCTCAGACTGGATTCCGAAATCAAAGCAAAGACGACATAGAAGCAGATAAGAGAGACAGAGGAAGAGGGAGAGAAAATTATTCTCTTCCCCTTATTACTCTCCCTTTTAACCCCTCAGAGTTCCCGAGTCCTCCAAGCAATTGGGCCGAGAGCGCGCCATCCAACACGAGTTACATCCCTTGAGAATGACAGAGATACGCATGCCTGCAGCTGTATGTGGTTATGATTAATTTGGAACGTGTATGGGAGGGTAAATGTTTGTACAGGGCGACATTATTAACTCATACAAAATGCAGTGAGCGCTTTGAAATGCGAGTGTTAATTTATTCCTACGACTGCGTTATGGAGATTCTTGACAATCGAAATCATAAGCCAGCCTCTGTGCAAACTGTATATCATATATTATTTTGAATTTACACAAGCATAACAGTTTTTTGACAGCATGAGACTTAGATAAAGTCTTTTGAAATACAACATAATTATTACAGTCCTTCAAATGTGTCATATTTCTGTTATAAATCGTTTATGAAAAAATTTCGTTTTGATATCATAAAATGTATCAATGAATGTTTGATTCTGCTCAAAAAGTTTTAGTATTAGTGGCTGTTGTTATTAACATTACAACAGGAGATACATAGGCGTGTTTGAAATTAAGTGTTTTGTAATATATTGTTCTAAGTGGTCTTCCTATAAAATTGAAAGATATTAATTTAGGGTTTTCATATTTACAAGGACACAAAGTAAATATCAAATTGATATTTTTATTTTTAATAAAAAAATATATAAAATATAGCGGGCCAGGAAAGTCCGCAGTCGCACCTTGGTGGTGAGAGTTCTTGCAACATAAATGATGATGGTAGGACGAGCTGAAGCTTGTAAATTGAGTGCTTACCACAATCATAGATGATGAAAGTGTTATCCCCTTCACTTCTTTCCCAGTGGTGTGGTTGCTACCAACACAAATGTAATTTTTAATAGAAGGCTTTGGTTCGACTCTATGCGGAGATAATTTACTGGGGTACTGTATTATGTTCAATGCAGAAGCTAAATATGAAGACAATTTCTAATAATTTTCTTAAGTGTTCACGCAAAATTTATTCATAATTTATTCTACAGTTTTGCAAAGTAAAAAAAAATAATTCGTTATACATTTACGTAATCAATAACTTCAGTCACGTATATGATCGACTAGTTTTCAGTGTAGTAAACTAGCTCATTATCCGCTATAACCCGAAGTGTTATTCATAACAATTATATATTAAGGATCCTCGGCGCACCTGCCCTTCCTGATCGAAGCCTTTTCTTTGTCCGTCCAACTAATGCACTGGCACCGCCCTATTCACTCATCCTGGAAGCTCAATAGGCCTATACCTTTCCCCTGCCCCCTTCTTTATTTTCGCCCCATTGTTAGTACCGGGAGAGGGTGCTAAGGGCATCAACTGATGCCACTGCAGTGTCTCTGACCAGGAGGTTCTAGGCTTGAGTCCCGACGGTAGCAGGATTTTCGGTACAAGCTAGATAACTAGATCGAATTCAGTCGCTGTCTGGATTAAAATTCTAGCGGCTTGCTTCTCTGATGATTGTTTCCCGTGGTGGAGCAGTACCCTCACAAACAGGCAACGGATCGCGCGTGATCTTTCTTTCCTCTTCTTTGTTCTATCCTCATCACACACTTACACTTACATGCATTGCGCTACTACACACCCCGGGAGACCAGTTGAGATCTTAGAACTTGTCTCTGATAGTCGAAGACGACTTAAGGTCGGCGCCGGATCTCACCATCTAGCGGGGAATATCACCATCACCTCACGAGGAAAAACATGCACTACACTTATGAGACTAATCTGAGCAGTTGCCGCGACCAACTCATTAATGAATCAAAAATCGTCTTAGTTCATCTCTCTGCTTCCGTTCCATCCGCTCTCTCCTTGCTCCGTCTAGCGTCACCGCGCAGGAGGAACGACGTCCAGATACCCTGCGGTTTGCACGGAAGCAAATGTTTTCTTTCTCGCCTTACTGCGTTCTTACATTGTAAAATAAAGATATGACAAAAATCGAAAATTTTTCAACAGATAAAAGGAATGGTATCAAAAAAGTGGATTTATATAGTTTCTATATGTTACAAAATACTTCCTGTAGCAAAAATACAAAATGTTTTCAACAGAAATAAAGAATGGTGTGAAAAAAGTGGATACATCTTGTTTCTATATGTAGCAAAATACTTCCTGTAGCAAAAATACAAAATATTTTCAACAGAAAAAAATAATGGTGTCAAAAAAGTGGATACATCTTGTTTCTATATGTGGCAAAATACTTCCTCTACGAAGGTGTGTGATTCTGTGAGTCCTTGACACCGAAACATTGAGTGACGGCAAAACATCTGCCTTATCTCTAATTTTTTTCCTCGATGAAATCTGTTTCAAAAATCATTAAATCAATAAATAACAAGAAGATTAGATGGCCGAATGATGATTGCGGAAACGTCAGCTCTATCGACTGAGACGCGGCTCATCCCGGACAGCCAAGAATCAAATTACTCTAGCCGCAAAAGCCTACACATCCATCTCAAAAAACATTAAATCAGGTTATGAACAAGTGTTTCAGAAAGCGAGTTATATTCCCTTAACTTCTGGTTGAAATTAATGTAATTTATAAAAATGTCTCAAAAAACGGTTCTATATTTTCCTTTCCTTTCTTTGAAAGAAGCACAGGACGCTTAAAAATGGCGTAGTTATCACATTCGCTGAATTCTCTGCACGTTTAAAAATCGCAAAAGTTATAAATAAAGCGCGAAAGTATGTGCTGGTGTTTCACCGCTAGTTTAAGAAAAGGAATGTTTTGTGGAAACATTTTGAATACCAATCCGGCAAACGCAGACATTTTTGAAAATAAGGAGATCAATACATATTGTACTGCTAGTAGTAGTCAGTTATTCATAAAATATTACGCCACTATTTGAAATATGGGGAGCAAATGTTTCTGAAGCCACATAGCGACAGTGAGGCAATCAGAGTAAAATCTCACATTCAGACTCTTTTTAATACAGAACTACCGAACCAATTTCAAATATCTTCATTAGAAATTAGCCATTAGAAAGTCCATAATGTTTTATGAGCATCCCACTATAGAAAATTATTATTTACCTTCCACATGTATTTTCAAAGTACAAAATTACTGATATAGTGTTTGAGTTCATAACATCGTATGCCGATGATTTATTTATATTTAAAGAATATCAGGAGAATTGCTGTTTCATAACATAACACATAAATAAATGCTTACTGGCGGGCGGTCTGTTCATTTAAAAAAATGCTATTAGCTATGTGATAAGCATTGTGAGTATGAGTATTTAGACCAGGGTTGTCCAACTGCCGTATGCGGCCCGCGATACCATTTACTATGGCCCGCGAAAAGTTATTAGTCGAAAGTGAAGTCCCTTGCTTCCATGTCGGTCAAGAGCATTGTGCGCCTAGTGCACGCGCCCAGCCGGGGTCAACAGCCCCTTTAATGTAAAAATGAGTTAAAACTACATTTAAGGATTTTTTCTAGTAAATTCAAAATCTTCCCAGGGTGTTCCACTGATTTACGCATAGTGTGGTCCGATATCAAGCATTTTTCCATCCCCTCCCCCGTTTTAGAGCCGCTGGGCAAACTGTCGATGCGGGGAAGTCAGATGTGGATGGCCGAAGTAATGAAAATATGGCCCGCAACCATATTCAAGGTTTCAGTTGTGGCCCTTAAGGCCTTGCAAGTTGGACACCCTTGATTTGGACGGAATGCGCTATACGAGAATAGCCAAATAGCACACTTAAATATTTGCATTTTGCCTTCAAAAGTGAAGGTTTTTAATATGTTTTGAATTTTTCCCGCGTTACTGAGAATCTAACAAAACCCTGGACATCTTTCACAGGCCGTATAGTGCATAGTTTTCCTTCTATTTCTACGCGCAATGGAAATTAGTAATACAACTGTTTTAAGATACTGAAAAAGTTACTAGTTAATGAGCAAATATCTCGTGCAGCATTTACAAATTTAATTATTAGTGCATAAGGGGCTTTATACGTCTCCAAATATCAAAACCCGAACCGACTACGATGAGTAATTTCCCGAAAATAATCTGCTTCAAATAAACGTAACGGAAGCAAATTGCTCACGAATTTTTAGTATCCAATTACTTAATTCCCTTACTTGTGCACGCGATTCTCTCTCAGAATGCATTAGATCAATATCGCATATCTCCCTTGTGGCAAATGGTTCGAATGTGGTTGGAAGAAGAAAATACGGTTTGTAAATTCTTTTTGGACTGCTGGTTATCGTCTTCAGTTGACCAAAATCCGTAAACATAAACACAAAAGGAGAAATGTAATGCATGAATGAGTCGATGTCTGGAAAGATACTATCCATTCAATAATTCATCGCCCGCGGTGCTTTCTTCCGTTTGATATCATTTTACTTTCTGATGAGACGATGGATATGAAGAGCGCGGACAATGTCAATAAAGAAGCATGATGACGCTGGTGAAGGTACTGTAGATGTGATGTTAATAATGGTAGGAATTCAGGAAAATCAATGTTTCCAATTATTATTGTGAGGCAATAAAAAGAAAGAAAGCAATGTTAAGGGGGCTAATCATAATAGTTTTTTCGACCAGCTTCGGTGTTACTGATCACTAAGATGTAGTTGAAAGTGTCGTTAGTTATTGCAGTAATATAAGTGTCCCATTAGACTCAAAATAAAGAAACATAAGGAACGTATACACAGATATAGAAATGAAGAGGAATGAAGATTACATTGTTAAGGTACTCGGTTGGAATTTGTCCTCATTTCATGAAAATTAATGTAAAGATGATGATCAAATAAGTGAACGTATTGAGAATTCATTCAAAGCATTTCAGTCCTAAATAGAATGACAAGATGTGATAGAATTGTAAGGTACTAGAAGCACATGAGAAGTAGTAGTTTCAGAATAGTTTTAACAGAGAAGAAGGCTGTTGAGCAAGTTACTATATTTTTTATTGTTTCAAATCTGGTCTTAGTATTCAATAGGCTGGAATGACATAAGTTACATTAGGATGGATTGTTGGTCAGTTGTGGGAAAAGAATAAGATTCCAAGGTAAGCAGGCTGAGGATTGATTAAAAGATGGCAATATGGAAAGATCTTGAGTAATGCAGTTGAGTAGTGAATTGATTACCGAGGAGCCTAGCAAATTCGAAAATATTTCAATGTAGGCAAACTTAAAAGAGTGGAAAGAGTGGATATAATTAAACATTTAACTCTCCTTTGTTGTGCCTAGCTAAACAATAAAAAACTGACTAATATATGGGGTTATTGAAGGCAAAGTAAGGTAAAATTGAAAACCTGAGGAATTTCACGCAAGCTTCCTTCGCCTCCCACAAATCTTACATAATTATTTTGTGCTTCAAAACGTGGGTTCAAACGGTATCAGATATTTTTATTTTATATTATTTCTAGAAGATTGACATGTCGTTTTTGCTCAAACACAGAGAGGAGTCAGGGTTAGGGCAGAGTTAAGGCACGTTAATGATGATCAAAATAGAGTTTAATCTAGGACAATAGGAAAACTTTTCCTTCTCGCACTCTGGAATGTTTAATGGCTCCAAACATTCCAAACAGAGAGACCAAGATTTAGAGTGTGCTGATTTCAATGAAATGGCAAGCAAATACACTGACCTTTACACCACTGATTTTCCCAGGACAAATGAAACTGTTTGGAGAAGAGACACGAGAGCTAAAAGAAAGAAAAGGAAAAAAGAGAAAGAGAGAAGGAGATAGAGAAGAAGAGAGAGAAAGATTGAAAAGGAGAGAAAGAAAGAGAGGGAGAAGAAGAGAGAAAGACAGAAAAAGAGAGAGAAGGAGATAGGGAAGAAGAGAAAGGAAGAGAGAGAGAAAAGAAGAGAGACAAAGAGATAGAGGAGGGAGAGAGATAGAGAAGGAGAGAAAGAGATAGAGAAGAGGAGAAAGAGATTGAGAAGGAGAGAGAATGATATAAAGAAGCAGAGAAAGAGATAGAGAAGGAGAGAAAGAGACAAAGAGACCGAGGCAGAAGGAGGGGCAAGAAAAGACCAAGAAGCTTCCGCTCCTTACTTCTTCTGGCACCGCCGCATTTCCGTTAAGACTCCCCAGCTCGCGAACTCAGAGCAAGACTTATGCTACTTTCATGTCCTTTAGGTGGAGGCGCGCCTTAAAAGTTCTCGAAAGGCTTCTCGGAGAATAAAAATTGCAGCGCCTCATCCATCTGCTGCGCGACGGGAAGGGAGGCGCAGGTTGCGGCAGTGGCGATGGAGGCGGCGCTTGAGATGAAAGAGCGCTGTGGTGGGGGTGGTGGTCTGTCACGGTTCGCGCTGCATCGCAGGATCGGTTTTCAAAACAGTCTAATGAAATTTGCTTTCAAATAAATATTCCTAAAATTTATCATTTAACTCTTGCAAAGTTTTCTTTTAATACAATATTTAGCTTGTATCCTTAATAGACAATCGCTTATGCACATGACACAAAATATGTACCAAATTTACGAGGGTCATATTAATTATTAAATATATATTGAAATATTTGTTTTCGGGTAAAAATCGATTTATTTGCTATTATAATTGTAATAGTACTATAGAAGTCTCTGCGTAGTAATACTGTACTTGAGAATTGCTAGAAAATTCCCAAAAATTGGAAACAAATCTATTTATCTATAATTTATTTTACCTGGAGGATTTCCAGATTCTTCAAATGCCGAAACGAAACAAATATGAAGAACACTAAATACATGAACTATTGCTAATACCTGTTTGAGACTAGTGTGAATGATTAATGAGGTGCAAAGATCTTTCCTAACGTACACAATCATGTCTCAAAAACGGTGAGATGCAGTAGCAGCAAAATAAGTCAAAAATACATCCTCCAAACCAAAATCCAAAATCCAATCCCAGCTACAACCTCATCAGTTTTGTTCTCTACCAATTCAATATAATATGATTGTGCCACAATTCACAAACTGGAGGCTATATTGCAAAGTACTATGCTTAGAATCGTTAGAGAAGTTGCGAAAGTCCATTTTTTATTCGCAACCCTGACGAGAAAAAAACGTCTAACCCCTGACTGCTGGCAGAACCTCCATAAAGCACCAAAACGATTAAAATGTTTCTAAACGATCAAAGATGATAAACTGACAATCGCGAGTCTAATGTAAATAGAGTTAACTTATAAAAACAAAAATAGTTGTAAAATGAAATGTGTCAGGCGAAAGAAAATACAAAGATATTGGAGCTTCAGTCAATCAATAAAGGAAAATTAAGGAATTAAGACTCAAACACCTTTAGATCAAGTTTCGCATATAATACAAAATTATTAAAATATTAATGATATATTTCCAACTTTAAATACATTCGAATGGTGGTATTTACCCCCTCGGCGTATTACTGATAAGAGGCAAAATACGAGTGGCATTCCTTCACAAAAACTTAGTGCGAATTTGGTGGAGTATATCGTAAATTGAAGTTTTCAATTTTCATTTTGTAACAGAGCATTTAGCGATTTATCCGCAGCATCTTTCAAAGCGTTTTCTCTAAGTGTCCGAAGTTTTAGAAATTAATTAGAACACGCTGAGAGTAATAGATGTTAAATGAGTAGCTAAGTGCTGTGAAGTGTGGTGAAGTGCGGTGAAGTGCTGGTCAGTGTAATTCAAAGCAAAAGAGTGTAGTGTAGTGCAGTGAAGTGTAGTGAA